>PVIR01006203.1:0-35588 GCA_004026965.1 Petromus typicus | reverse complement strand
CAATTAATTCTGTATTAAAGTAAAATAAATAGTTGCCTTAAAATAAAAATATGAGACAAAAATAAAGGAATATAGATAATGGAAGGGTGAAGAAAGTTGGGATAGAGGGATGAGGAAAAGAAAGTGGGGGCAAGAGAAAAGAGAGGGGAATCGAAAGACAGAGAAGGAGGAGAGAGACACAGTCTGGTTAGACAATGTAAATCCCATGTGCCTCAGCTGGCTACAATGAATTAATTATCATGTAAATTTGAAAAATGAGCCTTAATATAAAATTTCAACAGTGTGACGCTAGAATCTGATTTTCTTTCCATTAATGAAACAGTTTTTTTTTTGTGATTTTATTTGCTCTTGATAAAAGATAATAAAAGATTTTTTCCCTCTAGAATGATCTACGTGGAAAACAATGTTTTGTTTCTTGTGAAAAACTTCTTCAACTTTGTGTTGCTATTTATCAGGTCTCTTGATTGTTTAAGAAAATACTCCTTTCTATACACAGAGCTAATTGTTTTTACAACTATTTTAATAACTAAACTATTGTGTAACTTTCCATATTTGCCCCTGAACCTTTTAATTATTACTGTGGTTAGTTGATCATTTCTCAGAGTGACCTGTCGTCAGATGTGTTCTAGTATTTTAAATGTTTTGGCAACTTTCCCAAGTCACTTCCTAAATTAAATATTTCAAACCTCAAGTTAACTTTGGCATTTTCCAGATGGATCCCTAGATATCTAAAATAATTTTTTCTCTGTCTTTGTAAGTAAAAAAAAATCAGCTACTCAGACTTATTTGAAATGTTGAATTTGTACAGGAATCATTGTCAGATGAGAAATAATGTTGAAGATTTTGAGCTATATTAATATGCCATTAATATATGATCCAGAAATTGTATGAAATTCCTAGAAATCTGCTAGTCTTGTATAACAGTATCAATTATAGTTCTAGTTATTATCTTAAATGCCAAATCTACTTGTCAATTTCATCATCATCATCATCATCATCATCATCATCATCATCATCATCAGTGTGTGTGTGTGTGTGTGTGTGTGTGTGGTGCCAGGGATCAAACTTAGGACTTGTGCTTGCCAGGCAGGAGCCTCATCACTGAGCTACACCCCCAGCCTTCATATGACATCATCTTATAAATGGCCTCACATGACAGTGTTTAGATTCTTAGCAGCCTGAAGAGAGGATCAGAAGAATGTAACAAGATTCGATGACTCAATAATCTTTGTCTGTAGTTATTTGTCTTCCCTCCAAGGCAGTTTTCACTCCAGAGTCCCCAGTGGCTTTTCTATTGTCTTGTTATTTCTCTAACAATTTAGTATTCTTTGTTGAAGATGCTACAGAAGCTGGTATTCAAAGTTACTACTTTTAAAATTCATTCCTCGGATTAATAAACTTCTATTTCTTTTATTCTTCTTCTTTCTCTCTCTTTTGTAGTGTGTCTGCTCCAACTAAGAACCTATGAAGTTACTTTACTTACCCTACACTTGAAAAGTAGCGCAATTCTCAAACATTGTTGATAACAGACTATCTCAAGTTGGCCTTGGCTTTCCAAATGTCACAGTTATTCAGACTGACCAGGAATTTTCAAACATCTGTGTCTTTGCTCATGCTTTGTCAGGTGTCAGAACACCTTCGGTTCTGAAGTGCAGCTGATAAAATTGCTTACTTATTTTAATCTGTCTCTATTACACCAAAACATATACAGAAAAAATAAGAAAAAAAGTTGTATGATAGTGTGATATTTTTTCAACGGATGGTGTGACCCTTTTATGGGGAACCCTAGAGAATTTCATATATCACCTAAATCCATTGCACTGCTGGCCCTTAGAGAAGAAATTGAAAATGCATGTGCAGCAGTCTTAATGGCCAGATTTGCCCAAGCAACAATTCACCATACTGGTAAATTTCTGGAAGCTAATGGCCACCATTTTGAGCACCTCTTGTAATTAAGATACTAAAGGTGACCTGTATTAATCTCATGCTGTCCCAATAAATTTAATATTGAAACATTTATATGAGTCTAACTTTTCCTGAAGTGTATACATTTTTGGCTCTCTATAGTTATATGTCACTGTCCAATCTCTTACTCAAAGGCACCATGAGCCTAATACTGAGAGACTGAGTCATAAGGATTATTGAGAAACCAGTGATATAGTAACCAGAATGTCACCACTGATTTAAAACAGAGTGCAGGAAGAGGAAGCCAGAGCCTTGGAGATTTCAAAGAAGCAAAAAAATGGAGGAGTCAGGGCAAGAGCTGGAAGTGTGTGTACTTGTGAGGATTGTTTTAGGATTGTTCTTACAGTGGTGAAAGACCTTGTGGGTGTTTGTGTAACAAAGAGAACAATTAAATAAGCAGAGCTTGAATGTGTGAGAGATAGCAGTGTTGACACCTGAGGGAACAAAAATGGCCAAAGTGCAGAGGTGAGGGGGTTTGATAGTGGTTAAAAGGAAAGAGGACCTACATGATTTTCTTCAGAGTGGCCTTGATTTTCTGTTTGAAATAGAAGCAAGGCCACCTGCAGGTGATGTGGGATGAGTCAGGACAACAGGGCCGGGAAGAGAGTTTGCACTGATCCAGAGTTAGTACAAATGGCTCTGCTGATGCTGGGACCATGGAATCACAGAAATGTGTTCATCGCCACTCCTGGCACAGTGTCTAGTTCAGTGGGGGACAGAAGGTCTGAACAAAGGTCCTGATTGCTTTGAAGCAGTATTACTATTTTCTTTTCCCCTAAGGACTTGGCAACATGCTTGGTACATAGGAAGCACCTAGTACTCTCTGAGCAACACCATTGTTGAGAGGGAATGTAGCAAGGCAACACTGTGTAGAGAATATTTATTGTCACATTTCCATCTTTCTTTTTCCTGAAGAATAAACTGATCAGTTCTGATTGTTTATTGCTTTGGATGTTAGTAAAAACATTTTATTTCATAGATATTTTTTGCATGGTAGATATCTTTATTCATGATTTGTGTTTGGTATTATTAACACCTTTATTGAGTCTCTCTATATTAGGAAATTCATTTATTGAAGTGTAGACTTAGAAGATTTTTAAGTAAATGCATATGCCATGTTGCTAGCACCAAACTGATTTGGAACCTTTATATCATGTGGACTTCTTTGCTCCCATCCTCAGCTCTAGGTAATGATTGACCTGCTTATTTTTTCATATAAATGGAACAGTGTAATGTGTGGCTTTTGTAGCTGGCTTATTTCATTTATTATGACTTTTTTTCTTTGTCGTTCTTCTTGACTATAGCAGTTATCAGTAATGCACGTCTCTGTATTGCTGAATAATGTCCCATTTCCTGGATGGGCCATTTTATGTTTATTTATTGAGCAGTTCATGGGCATTTTGATTTTTCTTTTATTTTTTTGATAAATCTGAACAGCAGTGTTATGAACATTTACATGTAAGTATGTGGATATGGGTTTATATTTCTCTTGGGTAGATTAAAAATCATATCTTGATAAAATAAGGATTTTTGTCACAAGAGAAGGATGTTGTTTGATGGGCAACTCAGAAATTCTCATTTTTTATGTTGTATTGCATTGAAACTTTGAGTTACATATCTAAAAATTAAAATACTAATGAGAAAAGGAATATGAGAATTACATCTACAAGAATGTTCAAACTTACTTGGCATCAGGTATAATTTACTGTCAATCAGAGTAACAACCTCTAGTCTTCCTGTATGAAACAAAATGACACCCATATATATAATATTATATATAATATATATATAATATATATAATACTATTCTGCTAATACCACCAAAAAGTGTAGCAATTGTCATTTTTAGATTTTCTGCTATGAAGTGATTACTGCTGAATTTTTTGAAGTCATGTCCTTGAATATATTGTTTGAATATATTGTTTGGAAGTTCTGAGACTTCTAATATTAGCTCTTATGGGCTGTACATTTCTTGTTAAAATCTAACTTAAAGGAAAATTATAAATATTGTTCAGAAATAAAAAAATATAAAGTTACTTATAAGCATTTCATACAGAATGAAAATACTGCAGCTTGTGTTATTTATCTAAAATTCTTCCACACTTCCGGACTCTACTGCTGTTATACAAGATGCTTAGCATTTGCTTTAGTTGAATTCAGCACAATAGGTCCTTAGTTAAACATAGCTCTTCACTTGAGTCACTTGAGATTTCCAGGTGAATTAAGCTTTGATTTTTAAACTCAGACTTATTTGCACTGGAATGCCCACCCTTCAGGTGACATCTATGGGTGAACATTCTATGCGACGTTTTAAGAAGAAAGCTGATGCTATTATCTACCATTTTTAACATGGGTAGATATCAAGTTATACCTCATTTATTAGAGTCTAACTCCTAGGGATTTAGAGTTGTTCAGGACTCTAAAAATAAATCATTGTAACAGTACAATGACTATTCATTTTTCAAAGTATAGTTATCTACAGTTCTATGTCAATGTCACTCTAGTTTCTTTCCAGACTTTTCTTACATAACATTAGTAAAACTGAGTTCCAGTATCAACTAAGGCCAAATTAGGAGGTACATTTTCAAGATTCCTTATTTGTCAGTACAATAGTTTTTAAATAGAAAGAACTTAGTTTGGGCTAAAAATACCGGAATGGAGATGTAGCTATGTTCCTTGTCAGCCAGAATTAAAATCAAAGATGGTCTGTGTTTTATAAATACGTCTTCACTTTTGCAGTCCACCGGAGAAAGTAGCATATTTGGATACTAAAGGAAACAAGCCCTGAGGAACACTAGGCTTTCCGTTTTCTCCCGGTGCTGCGCATATGCTGATGGTGGCCAGGTGGAGGATTTGGCTACTCCAACTGATTGCTTCTATCCGGAGGACTAAGCGACCATGCAGTAACAGTGCGCTACCCCCAGATACAAATTAAACTGCACTAAAGTGCACTTAGATGAAATTAACAGAGCTCCAGAATGGAAAAAGACTTTAAAAAATTCACTCTCTTTTTATTTCAATGTTATGGCTAATGAGGAATGAATAAATGAAAAGATGGAGGAGAGTGAGAAGGGGAGAAGGAAGGAGAGAGACAGAGAGAGACAGAGAGATAGGTAAGGGATAATTGTCAAAACACAAAAGTTTTAGAGATCTGTGTTTGAGTATCCTGAATACATTATATGTTCAACCAATATTTTTTTTGTTTGTTTTAAGGAGATTCTTTTTTTTTTTTTTTTAGGTTTTTTTTTTTTTTTGAGACAGGGTCTCGCTTTGTGGTTCAGGCTGGCCCTGAGCTCAGCCTCAAACTCACATCACAATCCTCCTGCCTCTGCCTCCTGAGTGCTGGGATTACAGGCATGAGCCACCACGCCCGGCACTATTATGTGGTATTGGTTGCCGCTGGGGTGAGTCTCCACACCCAGTATTGTTATGTGGTTACCGGGGATTGAACCCGGGTCCTTGCGCTTGCAAGACAGGCGCCAGAACCACTATATCCCCGGCCCTTTAAGGAGATTCTTAGGCATTATTTTGGACATGTCCAAGTAAAACTAAGGTACTTTGGATTTCAAAGTAAATCAATAATAAAATTTTAACTTATACTCCTGAATAAAAATACTACTATAAGTATCTTCTCATTATTGAAGTGGATGCATTATTTTTTTCTTTATACAATATCAAGGTAAGGGACATGGTTCTAGGCATATGAGCAACTTAGCATTTGAAGATTAAATATACGTCCACTAAATTTGCTGTGTGAAAATCCCACAGCATTAGCACACCACTGATGCATATTCCATAAAATAGAAGAGAAACAGAATGGGTTTCTGAGTAGGGAACAGAATCATATATCATACAAAATTCAGCTTGCTTCTTAGAATTCAGGATAGTGTTCACTCAACTGACTGGGCCAGCTAAGTATCATCACCACATTTTTGAGAATTCACTGTGTGTCAGACTTAGCTCTAACATGCATTGTCTCGCTTGGTTTTCCTGATTGTGTTCTCAATTGCCCCTGTACTATTTGAAGAAATTGGGATTCCTCTCTTTGTTCAAACTTCCACTTCGGCTCTGAACAGACTGACTGAAGGCTCGACCCCGACGGGCCTGCTCAGGTGCTGAGTGCACTGGGAAGCAGACTGTGAGAAAGGAGAAAAGCAAATGACGTGAAGTGAGAGGAGGAAGGGAGAATCACAGCAAGAATGAAGGACAGACAGCTCCAGAGAGAACATAATCTGCAGAATAAAAGGGTAACTGGGAGGGATTATGAGTGGATCAGGAAAAGTCTGGGGAAAGGGAAGAACAGAAAACAACAAGAGAGGAATTTTCCTTTATGTTTCTTTCTCCAAACAAGTTGTTAGTCTAGGATCCCTGGGAACAGTTCAGTGGTTCTATAACATGGGATCAGAAAAAAAAATTCACATCCCAATTTTCTCTCAGTTTGGCCTAAAATTTGACATTTAATTATGGCCATTGGTTACAAACCTCCCACAGTACTGGCCATAACCATGATCTGTCCCTAATACAAATAAAAATTATTTTAAGGTCACAATGCAGTTGTAGATATCTGGAAATGTTACTTATAACTTCTTTGAAGTTAATATTGATCTTTTTTACCATTTTAATAAATATATATATATATATATTATTGGACATTTAATAAATTCATGGTCAGTATTTCAATTTCCTTTTCAATCATACGAATTTTATTTTGCACAATGAAAAATATTTTGAGGAGTTCATAGGATTCACCAGATAGAAAAAGAGGTCACTGTAACAAAAAAGCCTGGCAGTTTCTGTGGGGAACAGATTTCTCTGCACGAGTGGCTCACATGGTCCGTCAGGTATTTATGTTTGGTCTTCAGAGGGGTGGAGCCTGAGGTTCACATGTTGGTGCCTCATCTGTACAAACATGAACTTCGCCTCTTCTACGAGAAGAGTCTGGGAACACTGTTTTAAACTCTAATCTGCTAGTAGTGGCTTAAGTCTACGAACACTGATCTCCCATGGACAGTTTTTTCTCAATTTCTCTTTATCCATGGTGCTCTTCTTTTTGTCTTGGTGAGAGAGAAGCTTTATTACAGACAAGAATGTCAATTAGAATCTCCAGGAGACTTGGGAGTTTCCAAGGAACAACCCTTCTGCTAGGAACCAGAGAGCTCACTGGCCAAGGAAAAGGAGCCCCATAGGAGTGTCGCTTTTGGCTTCTTCTACAGGACAGAGGAAGATGTTCCAAAAATTCTTTCCTGAGCTTCAGAGACTCACTCTGACTGGGACACAGACTCCAGATGACTTTGATCATACCCACACTTACCTGCCTTGAACAGTTCTTCATTCCTTATGTTTTACTTCTTGGAGTGTATCACTGAGTCTTTAATGTTTATAGGTAGGTATAAAGGGCTAACTTTTTGTCAATGTGACCTCTTCTTGTGAAACTCTTCATTTTGTCATTTCTCTCCTTTTATGTAATATGTGAATTCACATTTTAGTAAATGTAGCATCATATTCTTTCATCTGGTAGTCGTTAGTATAGAATATATTTACACACTGATTTCAGTGTTTGAACAACGCAATTACTGGAAAGAATTAATGGAAAAAAAACCCCTTGTATTTTATTGGATTGATGATTCCATTATGGAGTACTCAAGTTATCTCTGACTTTATGATCACTTGGTGTCTGAATCCCAGAATGCACAGTAGAAAGTTTTAAAGAAAATAGAACTCATTTCTTTTTAAACTGTAACAAGCAATGATTGTTCAATGTCTGTGTAGAAAGTGTCACATTCAGGTAGTAGTACTGAGTGTAGAATAGATCACTAATTAGCTATAGGTGACATGGCATGTATCTTGGTTTCTAGGAGACTAAGAATCATTGGGTTTTCTTTATCTAGGCCACAGCTGTCTTGGGCCTGATTTCAATAATTTTGATTTGGTGAAGATTCTTGTGGGCAACATAAATGTGACTGAGGAAGGGCTATAATACCCTGGTAGCGACAGCTGAAACATATTTTCTCATTTTGATCTAGGTGAATGTTCTCCATAGTATGGCTTGACAACCATATGCTCTTCCCTCCCACATTTTGAAAACATTTTTTTAAAGGGACCGAAAGGTATGTTTTCCTCTATTAGACTCTGGACAAAGAGCAATCATGATCCAATATTGGTTAATGCCTTATATTATGTATGTAAAAAAATCAATAAGCAGAAAAATTCATGGTACCGCTACTACTCTCCACCCACCCTCAAGGAATTCATTCATCAAGAGGGGAAGCCTCACAGCATATTGGCTAGCCTAATTATGATATATTTCCTTTTAAACAATGTGTATACGATAATGGATGAAAACTCTTCATAACAGGCTTCCCAGAGCAATTCATTAGCTCTATAAAACAATGTGAGCAATAGTTGGAGCACATTTACTTCATAATCATTTTGCTAGGGAAAAAAAACAACGCACAGCAGCTGCAGTTGAGTGTAGATAGCCATCTGAAACAGTGGATTTATCAAAATGAATGGCTCTTGGCAGTTTCCATTCTGGGACTTAGATAGAGAAACACAATTAGAATTCAGTGCTGCACACGCAGCCAGAACAAAGTAATGCTGGCTCATTTTCCAGTAACATTATGGGGTTTCACCATAGAAAGATAGAAAACTCAGAATTTATTCAACCATACAGAATGTCAATACAAGGAGTAAAAGCATTCCCTCCTCTCTTTCCATTAGGAAATGACAAGTCAATATGTTCTTCCAAATCTGGATTTGCTCTTTTATTCCAAAAGAGAGAGAATGAGAAGTAACATAATACCTTCAGCAAACCAGCAAAATAATGTGAAGGATGATGACCTTGCAAAATGTCTCTTCCTTGTCCTGGTGACACAACTCATTGCTCTGAGCAGCCTTTGGGTTGTAATTGGGAAAACCCTAAATCAGTCATTGATTACAATACTGATTTATAACCATCGATCATAGCCCTATACAGCTGCAAGAAGAACAACAAAATATTCCAAACCACTATCATTTTCCAGTCTACATTTTCTCCCTTCTTAAAAACTGTGGCTTGATTCATTTGGGTTAGCAGCTGCTTCTTTCCAACACATGCCTCCTAGATACACAGATTACATCGATAACTGGCCATCTGTGCTCGACAGTCATCTGCACCAGCTCCAAATCTTCTTGGCTTCCCTTTCCAAGCTCTCAGTGGGATACTTGACCCTCAGGTGCTGGGCGGCAGTCAAAGATGCACACAGCCCTGGATCACACACTGGGGATGTAGAGCTGAATGACTCCAAAAAGTGGCCTGCATTTTTTTTTTAAATGTAGACAGATACAGCAAATATTTCAAACTTATTTTCATGTTACCTGTCTTGTTTTGCTGAACGAGAGGTAGATTTTTCTGGGTCAGCGCTTGCTTGTTGTTGCCATTAAGATTTTAAGATCCAAATCAGGCTCTCTCATTCCCATTGCCAGGAAGAATGCTCAGTGAATATATTAACTGCTTCCAACATTTCCTCAATTCTGGAGATTTTGTGGTCTGCCTGTGTTGTGGGTGCCAAATGTTTTCTGTGGGGACCAGTTGGGGAACTCAAAAGAAAGACAATGAACTCTATCACATGCTAGAAAAATCACGGTCACAGGGCTAAGGGAAACAAACCAAACCTCCAAATCCCACAGTGAGAATCTTTAGTTTGCTGCTGAAGAAAGGAGTTAAAGGGCCATATTTTGTCTCTGCTGAGAGGATGTAATGACTAACAGAAATTTCTCGAAGATCAGAAGCCTTAGGTCCTACTTTAGTTTAGACAACATTAAGTTCCCCAAGCTGCCAAATTTTAATGATCAATGAACTATCATGTAACAGAAATATGTTGATTACTGGAACAAAGGGAAAGAAGACTGCACACACAATTTTTGCAATATTGCCTAGTGAGAAACAGCCAGTATTGAGCCTTTTCACATGCAGAAGCTTTCTGGTTAAACAAATGATCAGAAGGATCGACAGTCTTGGTAGAATCCAAGTCACAGTCTACCTCTAGAACTAATCTGGGTTTCCACCCTCCCCTTGCCTGGGTGCCTTAGGAGAGGAGGCAAATTCGGACTGCAGACTAGGAACCACGATGAAAGAGTTTCAGACCTGTGATTTGTGGGTATTTCCAACATTAACCCCTAATCTACATTGATTTGTAACTATTGTTGCTGATAGAGTCCCTGCACTCATGTTATCTTTCAAATTATAATTTCCTCATAGATATGATTTTCCACATGTTTTTGAGTATTAGACAAATGGGACAGATGACCAGGGGCAGGGTGTACTGGTTAGCGGTGCGATGTGTGACAAATCACTTAACTTCTTGAAAACTCTGCTACTTTGAGAAGTGAGAAGTTTCCTTTGACAATTCCACTATTGACTCTTAGAAAACTCTAACATCACCTAGTGCTTTCAGGATGCACTACAGGACATTGTTATTGTTTATAAACAGAAACTCCATGTGTTAGCATCAACGTCATATAAATGGAAAGTGTCAGTAGGTAGAGACTTTCCTCTATATCTCTCCTGTTCTATGCCAGTTTATGACTTCATTGTTTCCTAGGAATTCTAAGGATAATACTGTTTAATATCAGTAAGAACAGAACCTAACTGGAAGTTTCACTGTGTGGCATCTTTAGCAGCATCTGAGGGAGTCTGCCTCCAGTTTTGTGCTTGCAATGCTATACAGCCTCAGGCTTTTCCTCTATTTCCTGCTCCCTGGAGCCCTGTGTCTGCAGCAATGAATACTTAAGCAGGATCTGTCAGGAAAACTCTCCCTGACCCTGGAAATGGTATTTAACCTTTCTGTGGATCAGCATCCAAACTGCAAAATGACAATGACAGGAGCTACTTCCTTCCCAAGTCCTGAGGTGTGACTAAGAAAAGGGATTATAAAACACCCCACAAATCCTAAATGTTACAGACGTGTCTGATAATGTTAATGACTCACCAGCCCATGTCCACTAGCTGTCACTGGACTCTGAAAGGTATTTGTTTGTGGGAATCCAGGTCACTTCCTATTGGGAAAGGCAGAACTTGCACCAATGTCAAATGATTATTTACAGAAAGACTGGATTTTCTGAAGTAGGTGTAGGGTGCACCAACACTTCGAGCACGTGGTTTCCTATGGTTCAGCTGAGGTCATGTGCACCTTTGCCACGGCTCTTTTCACCACCACTAACAAAAATCTTCACGTTTTGAGAGAAGGAGGAAAAACAATACCGATTTTGACATAAACTAAAGGAGAGCCACAATGAGCCTTTCTTATGTACGAAAGACATTAATAATCAGCCCCATGAGGTTTATGTAATTTAAGAATATAGCTTTAAAGCTCATATTACAGGCAGCAGTACTTAAGATTAATACAAAGACCATTTACTGTTTTATTACGTGTTTTATTAGCACTTAGCAGCTTGATGTACAAAAGAAAAAAATGTCAAAGAGTGTGCAGAAGAGAAAGGGGCTCTAACTATTACCATAAGTAGGCGAGACTGTATTCTTTTTAGAAGGGAAAGTTGTTAAGTTCTCAGTGGCTGTGAGTATTCCAGAAGCTCTGAGAGAGTGTCAGAGAGCAAACTTCTCAGGGTCTCATGAGAAGACCACAGGGAGGAGTTTACGAGTGGAGAAGCGAGACCGAGCCAGACAGAGGGCACCGTGTTTGCAAAGCCTCTAAGACAGAAAGAGGTGGCACATTGTGGGAATGAAGATGGCTGGGACATGGCACAGAGTGAAGTTGAAGAGATATGTAGTTTGAATTTTCTTAATGACAAAAATAAAAACTGACCTGATAACTGAAAAATTACTGTGTCTATAATAAAAAGTATGCATAAATCTTTACACAGTAATTTCTGGGAATTTGAAGAATAAGTTTATATCCAAGCATGTTTATTATATTGTTACTAACATCTATTTTTAAGAAGTAGACTTAGTCAGTTTCATGGCATTTTTGTTTTATCTAGTTTTCTAAAAGACTGATCTTCATTTTTTTGTTATCATTAACTTTTCTTTCTGTGAGTTTAGATGCTTTTCAACTATGTGTTACTCTTAAGTCCTGAAGTTGAGAAGTAAGAATATCTGTCTTCCTTGAATCCATATAGGGCTCTTATAAATGGCTTAAATCTGAATTCTCCCACCTATTTTCTTTTCTCCAATATGTATATATTTTTTTAGATTTTTTGAGACAGGGTCTCGCTTTGTGGTTCAGGCTGGCACTGAGCTCAGCCTCGAACTCACATCACAGCAATCCTCCTGCCTCTGCCTCCCGAGTGCTGGGATTAGAGGCGTGAGCCACCACGCCCGGCACTGTGGTATGTGGTACTGGTTGCTGCTGGGCATGAGTCTCCACGCCCAGTATGGTATGTGGTGACTGGGGATCGAACCCGGGTCCTTGCGATTGGAAGACAGGCGCCGGAACCACTGAGCTAACTCCCCGGCCCCCTCTTTTCTCCAATATTTAATTCCACAAATGTTAGGCTAATTTTTGTTTTAGGTTACAGATAATTAACATACTTTTAGCTGCTCCTGCTTTACTGTTTGGCATTGTTTTGTTTTTAATATGAAATAATTTCAAGCCTAGTGGAAAACTGTCAGAACTTCTCTGACACACTTGACAAGATGCCCATCATTTCTGAACATGTTCATGTGTAATTCTTACCAATAAAAAAATACTCCTACATTAAAATGAGGAAATTAACACTGGTACATCGTTATGATTTAGTCAGACTTCTTTCAAGTTTGGTCAATTGTCTCAATGATGTCTTTGTAGAAGAAGATCCAACATGGAGTCACACAGCACATGTTATTACATTGTCCTTCTAGTCCTTTTAGTTTGAAAAGGTGCCTCCATTTTCCTTAATTTTCATGTTGCAAACTAAAGTAGACACTATGTTCTTCTTATAGAAGAAATAGCATGTTCTTTTTTTCCCTCATTTAATTTATTGGTACGTTTGAGATATGCATTGTGATCATTCAACATTGAGAATTTGTGCTTGCACATGATATATCTTTATTCTCATTTTCCCCCCTATTCCCCTGGTCTCTCTACCATCCCATTCCCTATATACGTAAGCTTTGCTTCTTATTGAATCTTTTCTTAAAAACTGATTTTATTGGTACAGTTTATATATACATTATGATCACATTCAACATTGAAGGTTTGTACAGATATATGACACATATTTTTTTTTTTTTTAGGTTTTTTGAGACAGGGTCTCACTTTGTAGTTCAGGCTGGCCCTGAGCTCCCCCTCAAACTCACATCACAGCAATCCTCCTGCCCCTGTCTCCCGAGTGCTGGGATTCCAGGCATGAGCCACCACGCCCAGGACTGTGGTATGTGGTGCTGATTGCTGCTGGGCATGAGTCTCCACACCCAGTGTTGTATGTGGTTACCGGGAGATTGAACCCAGGTCCTTGCGCTTGCAAGACAGGCACTGGAACCACTGAGCTAAATCCCCGGCCCTGTATGACACATCTTAATTCTCATTTTCTGCCATTCCCCTCCCCTCCCTATAACTCACTGTCCCATATATGTATAAATTTGTTTTGTTTTTATTAACCATCAATTTTTTCCCCCTTCTTTTCTTTTCTAGCCCTACCCCCTGTTTTCCCTTATTAGGTGGTATGTAGTGTTTTGCCTCATGAATAGTTATCACAACCATAATTAAGGTAATGCTATGTTTTTCCACTGCAAAGTGCTCTTTATACTTAATAAGAAATAATTAATAAGAATATTATAAGGAACTTTTTTGTTGTTGTTGTTGTTTTAAAAATTATCTTTATTGGTACATTATGAATGCACTTGATAATTGCATTCAACATTAAGAGAATGCGAGAATATGACATGACTTGATTCTCATTTTTTCCCCTTTTCCCCCTGCCCTGCCTCCTCCACCCCCTATATACACAATCTTTGTTTTCTTTTTTATTATCACATTTGTTTTCCCCTCATTATTTACCCTTACACTCTTTCCTTTTAAATATTTTCTACTTCACATTATCAACTATACATATTGCAACTCATTTACAACTTCATATTCTCATACCAAAGAAAATATATGATATTTACACGTCGGTGACCTGTTTATTTTGCTTATGAGGACGTCCTCAAGGTGCATCCATTTGAGTATGAATGACTCAATCTTGTCATTTTTAATGGCAGAGTAATACTCCATTCTATAAAAGAACCACATCTTCTTTATCCAGTCTCTAGTTGATGGACACTTGGGTAGTTTCCAAGACTTAGCCATCACAAACTGAGCTGCTATAAACATGGGTGCACATACGTCACTGTGAAATGACTCTTTTAATTCCTTTGTGTATATGCCTAGCAGAGTGATGGCTGGGTCAAATGGGACCTCCAGACCTAGGAACTGTTTTGAATCGATATGAAGATCTCATTTCCCATTAAAATTTCCTAAAGTAGTTTTATTATTCATTAATTTCTCATGGCTAAATTAATTGTTACTGTCATGGTTGTCAATTTGTGACTTTCCAGTTGTTTTTATTCTGTCTACATTTATTCATTAGTAGTCTACTGGAAGGAAAATTTTCCTTTTCTTTACTTTTAGATATTTATTTATCAATTTATATAAGTATAGATGCATGAACTTCTGCTTTATCCAATAGATTGCATCTCTTATAATATATAATTATTTATTTAGATGCTCAAGTTGTTAAAAATTTGGAGACCCTTTGCATTTGTATCTTTGGTATACTTCTATTATTTTTTAGAGCATTGTCTTATTTTCTTCCTCTAAAATATTCCTGGCTCATATTATGGTTTCCTTGCTTCAGCCCTGAAAACAGACTTTCCCCCAAGGAAACCTGCTTTCTTGTATTGGAGAGTGAGTATTTAGAAAATAAATTCAGGGCCAGGGAGTTAACTCAGTGGTTCTGGCACCTGTCTTGCAAGTGGAAGGGCCCAGGTTCGATTCCTGGCAACCACATACAGTACTGGGCATGGAGACTCATGCCCACCAGCAATCAGTATCACATACCACAGTGCCGGGTGTGATGGCTCACGCCTGTAATCCCAGCACTCGGGAGGCAGAGGCAGGAGGATTGCTGTGATGCGAGTTTTAGGCTGAGCTCAGGGCCAGCCTGAACTACAAAGTGAGACCCTGTCTCAAAAAAAAAAAAAAAAAAAAAAAAAAGAGTTCAGAGTATTAGGTGTAATCATTGCAATTGTTCCCAGCCCCCAATCCATATTTACCTATAAACATAGGTACACATAAATATATATTTCATACAATTGTATATTGACTTCCAGATCTGGCTATATTGATACCCAGGAGTTCCACTGATTTTTAAAATTGTAATATTGTTTCATATTCATTAATCTTTTTCTCTAGAAACTGGGGATGTAGCTCCCTTTATCTTCATTCTATTTATTTGCTGTATGACTCCTAACTATAAATAGCTCATTTCTTGTTTCAGTTATAACCTCGACTCCTTGACCTTATAAAGACAACTACTTTGCTCAACCCCATCTAATGACTTTTTGAATTCAAACAACAAAGTATCATTTAAAAAAATTACATTGATAATGACTTATTTCTACATTAAAAATGCACCTTTTAATCTAATTTCCTATTCTTGACACAGAATTACTATTCATTATTTCTTTGATCATTTTTAAACTTTAATATTTATTTGCAAGTTTTTTTTTTCAAACTGCTCTACCATATCTAGGTACAAAGACTTCTATTAGCTACATTTACTCATTCTGCTTTGATATGATTTGTTTCTACACTGGGTTTATACTTTTTCATTTAACATGAGTAATTTTTCAGTATGGCTTGTTTACTACACAAATCCCAGTGATCATAACTGTAGAATTGTCCCTGTGGAGTCATTCCTAGGGAACGATTTTGTATTTGTCTCTGCCAAAGACTTCAGAGTTTTATTGGCTTGGATAAGGTATTCTATTAATTCCCCAAGTTGACATTTCTGCACTCACATATTTGACTTTTGTGTCTCTCCACGCTTTGGTGTTTAGCTTCCATATGGGTTATTTTTTTCTTCAACCTCAGCCCTGTGTGCATGGCATATTTCCATGTATCTTCCCATGGCCTGGCAAGCAGAATTTGTAGAATAGAGTGCAAAGCCTTTTGTGGTTCCTTGTTTTATGCAAAGTTTAATTCTGACTCTCACGGCTGTGACTTCTCTCAAATCTCTTAACTTGTTACATTCCAGTCTCCAGTACCTATGGTCTATGTCAATTCTAATACTGCTGGTGCTTCATTTCTTATCTATCCTTAAGACTGCTAGATTTCTCTGTTTCAGGCACTTAAGAATTTCCTTGTCTTTCTTTGCACTTGGCTATGTATTACCACATTTTAAAATTTTTGAGGTCTTGATTGTACTTTAGTGCACATTTTAATTTTTTTTTTTTTTTTTGAGAGAAGGTCTAGCTTTTTGTAGATCAGGCTGGCCCTGAGCTCACTATGCAGCACAGGCAAGCCTTGAACTCACAGCAATCCTTGAACTCACAGCAGTCCTCCTGCCACTCTCTCATGAGTGCTGGGATTACTGGCATGAGCACCACACCTGGCACCATGGTATGTGGTACTGATTGCTGGTGGGCTTAACTTTCTGTGCCCAGTATTATTGTATGTGGTTACCAGGGAACGAACCTGGGCCCTTGAACTTGCAAGGCAGGCACTCGAACCACTGAGCTAAATCCTTAACACCACATTTTAATATTTTGACCAGGAAAGTACATGTTGTCTCTGGTAATCAAATGTTGTGACTTAAATGTTTTTAGTTGACTATTGAAATAAATTATAATGTAGTTGGAAGATTAAAATAATATATAACTATTATAAACAATGTGATAAAAAATAAAGTGAATAGGAAATTGTTATATTATTAGATTCAGAAGCATGATATAAAATTTTAAGATGTTATATAATAAAATGTGTATAAGAAACATCTATAGGAATATTCTAGAACATTAAGAATAATTTCTTTTGTTTGTGGAATTATTTTTGAGTTACTTTTAATTTCTATAGAGATAATGAAAACTTAACTTGAAAAATATTCTTTAATCATGGAAATCCTCAAATAATAACGCAAATACCAGTAATAGTTTATAGTCTACTGTACATTAATTGTCTGGACTTTTTGAAATAAGATAAGTTTGGAGACTAGAGAAAATAGCAATTAAAATTGTGATTTGAGGTCTAACATTTTATTTTTTCATTTTGATATTGTTTTATAAAATAATGAGATAAATGTAAGGAATGTTGAATAACTGAAAAGTTTATCTTGTGATTAGTTCAACTTTAAAAGGAAGGTTAGTTTGGTTGAGTGGTGGTGCATACTTATCAATTGTGTTACTTGGGGGACAGAGGGAGATAGATGGAACTGAAACTCCAGCAACTTAGTGGGATCATATTTCAAAATAAACCATGAAAATGAGTGTAGATACAGGTGAGTGCTCCGTGGGTTCAATGTCCAGTATTACAACAAATGAAAAAGAAGCAAACAAAAAAGCAGAGTTTCTAGAAGATTGCATTGTTAGTTTCCCCTTGATTTGTAATTGAGCAAAATGTTTTCAAAAGAAGATCCTTTAATTTCAAGCCATGGTGAGCATTTCCTAGGAGATTTTATCATTTAATTTTGAAGGATAGTAAGAAAAGCACATAATGATCTAAATTAAGTCTAAGTCCTCTGCAGCTCAGCCAGTTCTCTTTGTCCCTTAGTAGACCAGTGTGTACATTTTGTATTTTGTTCTTTTTGAAGAAGTGCTACTATTTATCAGTACCTGAATATATTTATATTCAAGAAAAACTTTTTGCTACTTAATGAAATAATCCATTTAGAATTTGTTCATGTAATTAAAAGTTAAACAACTGTGTCTAGCTTATATTTAATGTTAGAGTACAGCCAAGGGAAAAATAGTTTTGAATTATTAAGCTTTAAGAAAAATCAAACAAGCCTAAATATTTATGTACTTTCCTATGCATGTATGCCAAAAACAGGTTTTATAATAAACTCAGATTTTGGACAGTTACCCTCTGAGTATATGATACTCTTTTATTTAATTCTCAATCCTATTATTTTACCTGAAAAGTCTCTATGACAGTAACTTGTATTTCTGATTTTTAAAAATTGATAACATTTCCATAATAATTTCAAACTTTTTCAATGCCTTTTTGCTTATGCTTCAAACCATTCTTCTAATCATTGTTCTTTGTTGATCTTCATAATTTTTCACACTCTTTTGGTGCTTTGCTCTTTTTATTATACATGGAAAATACTCCTTTTTAAATTCAGTGTAGTAGGCAGCATAGGCGTGTGGTCCAGGAACCCAGAAGCATGGGGGCAGCAGCTCCGGGCACCCGTCTCCTTTTAGAATATCTATTTATTGGGCAATGGCTTGGCTATTTTTGTCTTTTTCTATTTTATTCGGACTTTACATGATTTCAAAGTTCTCATAGGCTTTAGCCATTTTAGTACTTTAAAACTTCCATTTCAATGAATCAATATTTAGAGTTGATGAAAAATTTTGATGAAGTGAGCAAACCAAAGGTATCATAGTTCTTACAAATAGTCACCACTAATGGGTCTCTTGTTCTCATCAACGTATAACCTGTGAGTGAATAGCTGAGGTCCCCCTGGGGTCAGGGGTGATTCTGGATGAGTTGACTGGAGAGGTGAAGGGAAAATGTTACCTGTCAATTCCTGAGCAAGTGAAGAAATGTAATTAAATGTGTATAAACATGCACATATATTAAACACTGGTTTTATATAATCATATTTCCTTTGGTTTCCCTGTTTCTCCTCTCTACTTCTCTCCTTTTTCTTTCTTTCCTCTCTTTTTAATTTCAGTTTATTTATTATTTTTTAAAAATTGTAACTGTTGAATTTTTTTCCTTTATTGAAATCTTTATTGGTATATTACAAATATGCATCATGATTTCACTCAACAATGAGAATTTGTACCAGTACATGACACAACTTAATTCTCATTTTTCCCCATTCCTTTACTCACTCTACCACCCCGCACCCTGTATACACATAAGCTTTGTTTCCTCTTTTTATCATAATCTCATTATTTTTCTTCTCATTATTTACCCCTTCACCCCATTTCCCTTTGGATATTTTTATCTCACAATATGCAACATATATATATATATATATATACCTAGCAGAAGAATATCAGGGTCAAATGGGACCTTTAATCCTATTTTTTTGAGGAATCTCCAAACTGATCTCCACAGAAATTGTACAAGTCTACACTCTCACCAACAGTGGAGAAGTGTTCTTTCTTCTCTGCAGCCTCGCCAACATTTGTTGCTGGCTAATTCTGAGATAGCAGCCATTTTTTGTGGAGTGAGATGAAATCGTTAACTAAAGTAAAATCAAAGTGGATTAGAGACCTAAATATTAAAACAGATGCACTAAGCCTGCTACAAAACAGGTTAGGCAAAACTCTTGAAGACGTTGGCTTAGGGAAATATTTCACAAACAAATCCTCTATAACATGAGAACTGGCAGAAGAAATCAATAAATGGGATCTCATCCTATGCAGGTTTCTGCACAGCAAAAGAAACCATCAGCAGAGTGAAAAGACAACCAACAATATGGGAAAGAATCTTTACCAGCCATTTCTCAGACAAAGGGTTACTATCTAGAATATATATAAAGAGCTTAAAAAAATGAGCCTACCCAAATTTAAAGACTCAATTGAAATATGAGCATGTGAAATGAACAGACACTTTTCAGAGGAAGAAGTTAGAGCAGCTAAGATGTATATGAAGAAATCCTCAACATCACTGGTTATTGGAGAGATGCAGATGAAAACAACATTAAGATTTCATCTCACTCCACAAAGAATGACTGATAGTTCAGTTTTTTTAGAAATTAAAATTTAGACAGAATTTATCATGGGGACAGGGCTGTAGTTTAGTGGTAGAGTGCTGGCCTAGCATGTGAAACAAGCCTTGGACTTGATCCTAGCACTTAAAAAAAAAGGAAAAGAAATTTATCACTTAAGTTGTAATTTTCTTGCAGAACAGGAGTAATTTTATTTTTTTAAAGAAAGAATTGTCCAGGAACAACTCGTAGTAGAAAATAACTCAAAAACTGTGTTGTTTACAATGGAATTATTGTGTGACAGGAAAGGAAAAGGCCCTCCAAGGGGAGGCAGCAAACCCTGTGCTAGGTGGTATCCAGCACTTCATATAGATGGCACCTACCAATGTTAGTGCATAACATGACTTAAATGATATACATTGTCCATTCTTGCCTTTGCTGCCAAGAAACCACAAATGAAACTGACACCAAGTACCATCTGATCTCTTTTTAGTTTTCTAACTGAAAAATCCTTTTCTTTCCTCTTGTGGTTCTTATTTATCTTTCCATCTTTCAATGTTCCTGTTGTCCTATCTTTTTGTTATATCTCCCTTCAGATCCTTTTCCTGAATAAACAAACCTGGAAAAATAAAATGAGAGTTGGGATAAGTTATGTCAAGAATGTTCTATTATTTAATCATACTATGACAAAAGGTTATCACAAATTAAAATTTCTCTCCTCCCATTTTTCATACTGAGAATGATTTGTACAGTCACAGGATTTTATGACTTAGATCTTAAAATACCTACCAGATTTGCATTCTTACAAGATTGCTCATTTTAAGTTACAAAACACTTAATTTTAGTTTTATGGCTCTTTATAAGCATTTTACAAATTCAAAAACTATGGGGGAAGTTTTGTCTGAGAGCAAAATATAGTAATTTATGACAAACAATGCTAAATGTAACTTCAGGAAAGGAAAGCTCATGGAAAAGATAATGTTCCTATGAATATCTTTGTTCCATCTCAGAAACTTGTGTGTGAAAGCCAGTTGTGAAATAAGATCTTGGAAAACAAATTCTTTCTTTTGGGGTAGAATGAAAAAATTACAGAATGGAAACTGAGCCTCTGGAAAGCTAAGAAATAGTACACATATTTGACCCTCAGTCTTATGACAAATGTGACTCTTTCCATTCTGCATCCATGTACTTTAACACGAGCACTAATAATCCCACTGGAAGTGGTTCAAATATTCTTAATACTTGGGATAACCATGTATTTAGAATATTCCCTCCACTCTGCTACACTAAATGGTATCATTTTTACAACTCTATGGGATCAGAGTTTCTGCTATCCCAAAAACGGAGACCCAAGAAATGAAGCAACTTTCCTAAAGTCAAACTGCTGGTGAATGTCCAAGTTCAGATTCAGATCCCAGCAGCAAGCTTTATTCTGGGTGCATTTAGCCATTACACCAGATGGAAATACTAAGTAGGGCCACAACTCTCAACCCAAACTGAGCTCACAGCATTCTGCCCAGAGCTATGGCCAGCGATTATGAATTTCATCAGGGAAGCAAAGTGATTTTCCCACTATCACACAGACACAAGCCAGAATTTAAACCAACTCTTGGTGACATTATTAATAGCAGCTACCGTTTATGAAGAGCAAAGTGGCAGGCACTGAAGTAGATACTTGGCTTCTTTTTGTAGATGAGAAAACTAGACCCAGTAGTTGTATAAATTATTTGAGTCTGAGAACCCCAAATTGATACTTCAGGATGTCTTTCAAAGTCCAAGTTCTTTTTAAACACCTCAGAGCACTCCCTTAAATCTTGGTCTATTGTTCTATCCACCATCCTGTAAAGATGGAGGCAGATATTAGAGTTAGGCTGCCACAAGCTAAGGAGGAGTGGGGCTTCCGGAAGCTAGAAGAGTCATGACAGTAGCTCCCTGGAGGGTTGGACAGCAAAGGCCCTGAGTGAATGAAGCCCATGCTTCATTCTTCTTGAGTTTCACTTTCTGACTTCTGGCTTCAAGAACTGGAAGAGAAGAGATTTGTTTGTTCTAAGTCATCTACTTTCTGGTACTTTGTTTTGCAGTCCTCAGAAATTAATGGAGTAAGTATAGAATTCAATCCAGAGCAACTATCAATTTTTATTTCTTTGTTAATATTCTGCTCTCGTAAACTCAACTGCCACATTTCTATGGTCCTGGCAGGCCAACTAGCTGGGAAGAGGGTTGACGGAGCAAAAATGATCTTTTCTGGTAAATATATAGTCATAGTACTCCATACATGTACTACCATAATTTGGTCATATTTGGTGTCCTGCTGGTGTGTGATCTTCATCATGAGAGAGACGATGTCATATTCAATCTTAAAGGAGAAAAAAGTACTAAAGTACAGGGGAGGAGATTTCAGTACATGGAGAAAACAAAGAGGAGAAGGGGGAAAGTAACACAAGTGATTACTGTCACAACAGTTGCCACCTGTGAGTTTCATAGAGTCTTAGCTTTGTTTTTTTGAATTTGTATATTTCTTCTTTCAGTGCTCAGTTTATGTTTTGTGTATTTTTCAGCTGTGTTGTTTGGTGAATATCCACTTACAATTGATACACTTACATAATGTAATTCTCCATCTTTAGTATTCTTCTACTCTCTGAACTCTACTTTAGCTGACAGGATATAATCACTTTTGCTTCTTTTTAAAATATTTCTATATCATTTTTATGTCCTCTAATTTCAATCTGTGTATATTTGGAGTTTTTTCTAAGCCAGTTTATATCTGGGTTATGTGCCATTTGCCATTCTCTATCTTATAACGGGTATATTTTAACCATATTTATTTGTGATGGATAAGGATCCTTCAAAAGTATTTACTTCCAAATATCCACAAACTATGACTACATCACTTTATATGGCAAAGAGAAATCGAAGTAGCAAATGGGGTAAAGTTTGTTAACCAGTCAATTATAAAACAGAGATATTTGTATTATATGCCTGGACACACTATAATCACAAGGGTCTTAAAAATGGAAGAGAATAGAGGATGTTATTGTGATCTGACTTGCGATAAACTCAACTTCTTGTAGCTATTTTTTGTTTTTAAGTTGATTTTGTCGATATATTTTATACATACTTTATGATCACATTCACCATTGAGAATTTGTACCAGTACATGACACATTCTGATTCTCATCAAGATGATTCTCCCTGCTCTCCCTTCAACCCTCACCCTCTATATACATAAGCTTCATTTTCTTTTTTAACCATCAACTTTTTCTTTCCCTTCTTTACTTTCCACTAGCCTCACTTTCCCTTTGAACATTTTCTTTTTATTTTACAATACCTAAACACATTTTAGAACTCATTTATAGCTTCAGTTTCTCATACCAGAGAAAAGATATGATGTTTACACACCTGTGCCCTATTTATTTCACTTATGAGTATGTACTCAAGGTACATTCACTTGACTATAAATGACTCAAATTTATCATTCTTTATGGCAGAGTAACACTCCATTTTATAAAAAATCCACATCTTCTTTATCCAGTCTCCTGTTGATGGGCATTTGCTTTGTTTCCAAGATTTAACTGTCACCACCTGAGCTGCTATAAACACAGGTGCACATATGTCACTGTGATATAATTTTTAAAATTCTTTCCTATATATATTTAGCAAGGAAATAGCAGGATCAAATGGGACCTCTAATCTTAGATTTTTGAGGAATTTTCACACTGATCTCCATAGTGGTTGTACCAATCTATGGTCTCACCAACAGTGGAGAAGGGTGCCTTTCTCCCTGCAGCCCACCAGCATTTGTTGCTGGTTGATTTCATGATAGGAGCCATTCTTTGTGGAGTGAGATGAAATCTCAGCATTGTTTTCATTTTCATCTCTTGAATGACCAGAGATGTTGAGCTCTTGTAGTTATTTTTTGAGCCTACATATGCATATGACAAATTCTCTCATTTTTTTCTAAAAAATACCTTGATGTTCCTACCCAGCAACACAATGGGATGTCCTTATTCTTTTCCATTAGTGCTGAAGCCCATGCTTCGTTCTTCTTAAGTGTCTTGGGCTACCTCATGACATGAGTTTGGAAGACTCTGCACTTGGCTTTTGCTGGGGTGAGTTGATGGGATGAGGTGGGAAGAAGGTAATTAGTAGAAGGTAATCAGTTCATGAGAGCAGTGCCTTCTTGAGTCAGATCTCTGTTCTTACAAAACATGTCCCTGAGAGACTTTCATTTCTTATTTTATGTAAGAACATAACCAGAAGGCCGTATCTGTAGGAGAAAGCAAGTCTTACTGGTAAGTAGGTCTATACCTTGATGTGGAACTTGATAATCTCCAGAATGCTGAGAAATATATATTTTTTGTTTAAGAACTATTCAGTTTATAAGATTTTTACAGCAGATCATGCCAAGATAATGCTCTCCCTTTTCTTTTTTTTGAGACAGGATCTCACTTTCAAGTTCAGACTGGCCCTGAGCTCACTATGTAGCCCAGGTGAGCCTTGAATTCACAGCAATCCTCCTGCCTCTATCTCCTGAGTGCTGGGATTACAGGCATGAGCCACCACTCCCAGCAATGCTCTCCTTTTGAGTCTAACTGGCTATTGATCAGCCACTCATTTTGAAAGGGAAATGAGAATAAGCAGGTATTTTAGTGCATAAGAGAACATATTCACATGCTAAATGGACACTGGGTTGATACAACCCTTGGCTGTCACAGGTGCGTACATTCAGCACCTGCATTTAGTGAAGTAGTTACTTTTTTCCTGTGGTACTTGGATATGATAGAATGATTATTATTCAGAAATGTGCTGAATTTCCATGATACCCCTTTTGAGTCCTTGGATGCAGATAGATGGCTTGTTTTGGGCTTCTTTTTTGGTCCATGCCCATTAATATTCTTAGTTGTCATATTACCCAAGTCCAAGTCTGGTATATGTGAGGTAGAGAAAGAAGGCCCAGGAATAACCACCATGTCTTTCTGTAGTCTGAGCTTCCTACCTAGTTAGCTTGCTTCTCAGCATCTTTCAGAGTCTCCTCTGTTTATTTCATTTGTAGTGCTCAAAGTTTTAGTTGTACTTGGTGGGAAGTAAACATACCACTATCCTTACTATGCTCTGAAAATGAAAATTATGTGTCATATATGAGAATTAAAATCTTTGTGTAGGAGTATAAATCTTGTCTCTAAATGAATGCAGAAAGTTGTTGACAGTGATAAGAGTTTAAAAATACCTGCATAATCCTTACACGATGTGTAATCCTCCTGCTTTTTGAGTTCTCCATTCTACTTGAAATGTGTTTCTCCCAGATATTTCCCTGGTTTATTTTCTCATTACCTTCAGATCTTTACTTAATGAAACCATCTCAAAGAGATCTTTGTCCTAATGTCAACTTCTATTACCTGAATTCCTACCTGCTTTAATCCTGATAAACACTGTCCTTTTGTCTTTTAATGTTTTTCTCTTTAACACCATATTTTTATATATACTTGCTCATATTGCACTTATCAATCATATGTATTACCTTTTTATTCTAGAAATTTCTAGGATGGCAAAGGTTGTTTTAAATATTTTTCAGCTCTGTATACTCACCAATTTTAATATTGCCTGATACTAAAAATAATTTTGAATCAATAATTCTATTTTCATGTAGTTATGTAGTCAAACTTTAATTTTTAAATTGACAGTTGAGAAAGATACAGCCAGGATTGAAGTGCTCAGATCACTTTTTTTTGCACCAACCCTAAAATTTACATTTATCACTCACTTAGACTATTAAAACAGACTCCTGAAAGTACATTTCATTTAACTACAGTATCAAATTAATAGAAAGAATCAGATTCTAGCAGCATGTGGAACACATGAGTATAATAACTAGTCCAATAAAATGCCTAACCTTATTGCTATCTACTGAACTTATGGAGATTTTTATACACTGGAGTCTGATCTACAAAATGAAAGGACGTAGTATTGTTATTCAAACTGATTCTTTTATGTGGGTATTTGAGCCCTTTGACTATTTTACTAAATGTAAGTGCTGAAACAAGGCTGGAGACAGTGGGCTGGGCAGTCTAGTATACATACATGTACTTTTAGGCCCGGGAAAACTGCTTATTAGCATTTCCCTTTGAAACTGAGTGTTTGACCAATGAACCAAGAAGGGGTCTTGAAGAGAGCTGGAAATATTATCTTAATTTTCCTTGAAGTGAAATCTATCCTATTTTTAGTTTTTATTTTTATTGGTATAGGTTTGCAGCACATAGTGGTTATATACCTCATGAGATGTTGGTATATATATATATATATATATAATATTATATAATATATAATATATATTTCTTTTTATCATTCCCTTTTATATATAATATATAATTATATAATATATTATATTATAATATAATATATAATTCCCTTTATATATAATATAATATATAATTATATATAATATAATATATAATTCCCTTTTATATAATATATAATATAATATATAATATATATTATATATATATATTTCTTTTTATCATTCCCTTTTCCTCCCCTCTCTCCACTTTCTCCACCTTAGTCCCTTTCTCTTTTGTAGTTGATCTATTTTCTATCTATCTAGTTTATTTTTAATAATTCTGAAGTGCCAAATGGAAAGGAATATGTTTTATTTTTTTAAAGAAAGATACAAATATTCAGTCTAGTAACCAACTCCGAGTCTGGAGAACATCTAGATTAAGAATGTAAGCAAAAAGACTTCCTTAAAAAAATCACGCTTCTCTATTTCTTTTATGTGAAATTTTCCGGGTGACATCAATATTCTCAGTTGGCAGTGTCTAGACAAATGCTGGGTCTTAACGTGTGGAAAAAATTAAACAAACTGAAGCCTAAAGGAGACTTGAGTTGATGCTTGTGCCTTTGGCACCTCTGTTCTTGTATCTATGCAGATTTCTGCAAGGTCTTTAGTAATACAGGAGGCTACACTTCTTTAGTCCATCCATGAAGTTAGTTCATTCCATGGGCAGACTTTCATCTAGTTCATCGCACCAGCATCCCAGTGGAATGAAAACAAACTGTCCCAGACACAGTCACCTTTCCCACACTTTCCTTTCTCATGTTAGCATATGAGCTGGTGTGGCAACCCCTTCACTTCTTTATAAATAAAACCAAAAGAATCAACAAATCTTCAATGACTCTTTCATATGAGCATGGCAGAATCTCCAACAGTCAGAATGCACTTTATTGTTTAGATTTTGTCCCCCTCGTGCTGTTGGCAATGAAGCTCATGGTAAGATTTAACTTTTGTTCTTTCTTTTATTTTATTGGGAACTACAACTTGTGGCAATAGCCATCCAGCATTTAAAAGAAGGCGGAGTGGAAACAGAAGCTATCTGAAACATGAAATTCTGAGCCTGCATGTTGGTTTAAAAATTCATCCCTTTCTGGATGACTTGACAAAGCTACACTAGTGAGAATCTCACGTACAATATGGCCCATTTATCATGTTACAGATCATTTCCTTTACTTTCTTAAACATGCTTTTCAAATTGGTTTCAAGTTGATCCAGCTGCCTCTAGTAGAGCATATTGAGAGTGTAACTGCCCTAAATGTGACCGATAGCTAGCAACTGTTCCTGAAAACTTGATGCTGCACTGGAACTGCCTCAACGATGAAGCTGTTCTTTTCAAAAGCCACACATTCTGAAATATTTGTCGTTGTGATAAGCTTTTATGTGAAGTCTGTTGTAGTGTTAATGTTGAGAAAGTTCATCTTACCGTCTCCAATTTCTGGGTTATAAGTCTTTTCAAGAAAAGATGCTGTGTGCATTTATTGATTCAGTATCAATACTTCCCCATTGATTCTGCAAGTATTTTAGTTTCCTACACCGTATGTAAAACGTTGGCTTTAACTCATTCATTATTGACAATGTACATCTGGTTGTACTTTATAACTGTTAGCCTGAAGAGTGCATTATTTCTGTTCAGGTAGATAAAGCAGCTATATATAACATTAAGTGGTTCTTTGGGAAGGAAGTGGAACTTCTCAAAAATAATCTAATCCATGTAGCTCTTTTCCAGTATATCTTAGTGCTCTTTTAATCCATGCTTTTCTTAAATACTGTATTTGCAATTTAAGCATTGCCACATGCTGCCACCGCAGTTACAAAGATACATTAGATTGATAGAATGATGCTACATTCTTTATGACTAGAGATAATAATGACTTCCTCTGTTCTCTCTAATCATGTTTTTATGGTTTGTTTTCCAAAATACTGCATACTTGACCTTAAAAGGGGAAAAAGACTGCACATTTCATTTAACGAGTAATAAAAAGTTGGGTTCTCATTTTGCATTTAAACCTATGGGGAATACATTTTACTATAAGATATTTTCATTATGATCCCCAGGTCTCAGACAATTCAGGCTGACTCTGGCTGCTTGAGAACTATATGTCTCAATAATTGAAAATAGATGCAGTGGACTTTGACCTAGTTTACTTTCTGTGTTTCCAAGTTGGAAAGCACTTTCCAGTCTTCCATAAGATTTAAGAAAACCACTGTTTTTAACAGATGGAAATAATAAACTCAGGCTTGATTTCTCTCCCTCTTCATTAGTTACCTTTTAATAGTTTAGCCATTAAAAATTCTAGAATAATGGGTGATAATGACACCGCTTGTTGCACCTTGTTTAAAAGGTAGAGCATTTTTTAAAAGAAATACATTCCTCTTAGAAAAATACATTATTTGAACAGTTTGCTGCTTTCAGCTATACATTTGAGAAAATTGGTCTTTTTCAAACCTTCATATCTCTTATGTTAAGTAATGTATGTGCAAACCATTATTAATATAACTAGGAAGAACCCCAAATAAAATGCTAACCACAGCTAAGGTGTAACTGTCTTAAAACATCATAAAGGTGTAATTACTTCATTCTTTTGGAAATGAAATAATATTGTCTATAAGATAAGAAACTAATTTGAACTTACCTTTTAGTTGGTTAAAAGTAAGAACTTTCTTAATTTTTTTTCTACATAGATCTTATTCCTAAGTTATAAAACTGAGGGATACACTTTTCTTTTTTTTAAGACAGATCCACAAAATTTTCCTCTTGTCAATTTGGTTCAGAAGTCTTTAATAAAAATACCTTCCGTTTGTATGACCAAGTGTGTAACGCTGGTTACCTTGTCAACTGTAAAGTCTACAACTGATAAACATGTAATTTAGAATAACTTTCATTATTGAGTATTATGCAAAAGTCATCCTTTAGAAATCTTTATGAATTTCAAGTAATGTGCTTTGGAAACTGTGTTTAGAGGATTCATATTCTTTTGCATTCTGATGACTGACAAATGAGCAGCAATTTCACAAGCTTGCTCCCTTCTCAGGCTGTTTCAGAAGGATGCTCACAGGTCCTGTGGCTCCCATTGTGCTTCTCTGATCTTCAGCAGGATACTGACTTCATATTCTGAAGTCTCTTTGCAGAAGGAATTAGTTTTAATGAAACATAAAGTCTTCATAATCCATCTAATTTTTTTCAATGATCATTCCAGAACAGCAAAAATATGCTTCATTTATTGGGATTTATTTGAGAAATTTAAATTGTTTCATAATGTCTGTGTGGATCAGCTGTAATATTTAACCAGAAATTACAGACAAAATTATGACCCTAAATCTATATGTAGTCCAGGCAGTGTATTACCAGTTTCTAAGCAAACTCTTTAGGCTTGTTATTTTCTGTGTCTGTAACTAGAATGCACAGACAGGGACTCTCACTCCATAAGGAAGGGAAAACAGTTGAACGTGTGTGTGTGTGTGTGTGTGTGTGTGTGTGTGTGTGTGTGTGTGTGTGTCTGTATGTGTGTGCACGAGGGACAGTGGTGGGAGATGAATGACTTTGTTGATGGACACAATGTACTGAGCATAGACTCTGTCACTATCCATAGAGTGAAGCTTATTACTTTATTTGTAAAGCATGCCACACCTCAACCATCACAGCTAAGGTCTAATTGTAGCTTTACAGCTCTAACATCTATTTTCTTAATTATTTGTAGTAAAATGGCAGAATAGGAAGCCATGGAAACTTTCATATAGATCTGTGGAAAGAGTTAGTTATAGCATATTGGAGAGGTCAAGGATTTTAGAGCTTATCAAACCCTGTCTTGTTATTTTATAAGGAAGGACCTGGGATTCAAGAAAGATAGACAATTTTCTTATAGACCCACTGTCACTAAATTGTGGGCCGTTTCCATATCTAGGCATTCCAAACCTTGGCGGTGTGGTGTGTGATTGGTCTTTCCTCAGCCTGGGAACTAGGTGGATTAGATAAATTCCTTTGTGGGTTTTCATTATATCTAAGTAAATATCTTTGTTTTCAGTGTCTGCTTATTCCATTTCCTTTAGGGGCACCTGGATCTTTGCCAGTAGTGTGCTGTAACAATATCAGAGTTGCTGATTCTGAGAGACCAAATGAGAAGGTTGACATTAGAAAGCTCAAGTGAAGGTAAATTTGGATTCATTGAAATGTTCATCAGGAAGCTCAACCACAAAACTGACTGAAAGATTAGGCCTGAAAGTACTTCTGCCTATGTGCTCTTCGATGTATTCTTTGGAGCCTGTATTACCTATCAAATTTTTATAAGCATTTTTTATTTAAGGTAAACCTAGAGGAATGAAAACTTTTTGAAAGGATCAAAGCATTTATTTTTCAATTTTCTTGAACCATAGTATGAATCCTTTCAAATCTACTGGCGATTTATTCATTGAATGGCATTCGTTAGAGAAAAAGAAATACCCTGTCTCATGTCAGTGAAACACTCAATGATTTTAGCTATGTTTATGTGTGTGCTCATGAGTGTAGATATTAGGATTTAATAAAATTTTATTTTCACAAACCATGATTTCTTTGGGCTGGGTACAGGATATTACTGAACAACCTATCTTGAATTCAGTGTGAGTATAATTTCTCTTCTCAATTGTATTTTATTATATTTACCTCAAAAACTATATATATATATATATATATATATATACACATACATATATATGTATATATGTATATATATGTATTTATATATGTATATGCACACATATATATGTATATATGGGATTTCTTGAGGACATTTTGTAAGCTAGTCAATGGAAATTGTGTTAAAGTCAGATAGGAACAATTGTGCTTATAGGCAGAGAGGTGACTAGATAAAAATAAAGTGCATTTAAAAAAAGCTAGAAGAATGTTTTCATCATAAAGAAGTAGTAAATATTTGAAGAGATACATAAGTATGACTTTGTTTAAACATTATAAAATGTACACGAGGTGTGATAAGAAAATATGACAAATGTTTAAATCAAAACATTTATTATAACAAAAGGCACCTGGTTGTTAATGCCCTTCAAAACAGGCTCTCTTTTGTTTCAGGTATACTTATTTCATCCTTCTTGCCACTTTCTGAAACATTTATGGGAGGCTTTTGTGAATGTCTTTCTCTCTTTGTGTTTAGAGCCTCCCTTATGTCCCGAATTGGGAATATCACATTTACCTTGAATGGTCCTTTTGATTTGGGGGAGAGCTAGAAATTTCACAGTGCCAGGTCTCGTGAACATGGTAGATGAAGATACATTGTGATGTCTAGGAGGCTGCCTGTCTTTTGGATAGCACTCAACAACAGCATTCACTGTCTTTTTCATCACATCTCATAAAGGCAGCTATGAAAGAAGACTTCTAGAACTGCTTCAGAAAATGGCAAAGACAATATGATAAGCGTGGTCAGTGTGAAGTGGACTGATGGCAGTGGGTTATGTATTATAATCATTTTAAATTTAAACATTCACCATTCTAGTAACCCCTTATACATATACCTAAATATCACTTACCATTCCATTAATATAAATAATATTCATGTTTTTCTATATGAGTTAAAAATAAATTTAATTTAAAAGGAAACAGTTCCTGAAGACATTTGTTACCACAAATAAAATTTAATTTAAAAGTGAATGTTTCCTGAGATATTTGTTACAATAAATAAACATAACCTTTCATGAAATTTAATTCTTAATGAAGTTGAAGGTTCATTTGTGCTATTTCTGGGTTTATATTTCTACCTTTGTGTTACATAACAGATGAGCTTCTTCTATCATGTGTATTGGTATACTGAGAACTGGCTCTGTTTGACACGAATTAATTAGAATAGTAAATTATTTCATAAGTCTCTATTTTTCATTGGAAGCTCTAGTTAAAATCTTGACATTGGCTAATTTCTGGGCTTGATTCTGTCTTTTCAGGAGGGCTGGGCCATAAAAGATTTGGTACTTTCTTTCCTGAAACAAACAAAAACAGCTTTGCAACTGTCAGAAATAACAGCAGTTCTTGAAGACTAATCATTACCAGCTCTTGTCATGTGGTTGTAATTGTTGCATGAATTCTGCTTCAATCAGGGAAAAATATGCTTAAGTGCCAGTAAAAGTTTTTGTGCTGCTATGAAATGTTGCAATTTATGGCTTTGTACAGATCAGCCTGTGTTACTAGGCAACACTGTATGTATCATTCACTTAAATTATTCCTTAACCCTCACTCTGCATCCTTACAAATTCTAGCTTAAAAACTCGCAATCAGTTATTATAGGGTTAAATTTTTATGACAAAAGTGAAATGAAAATTTCAATTCTGAAAAAGGAAGCAGTATTGTAAAACATGCACTGGATGGAAAACAATAAATATATTTAAAGCTTAACTGTATTCACCTCAGGGGGAAAAAAAAAGGTGGTTCCAAATGGATTTAATGACCGTGTAGTTCTCTGACTGGCCATTAAGCAGGCCAGGTTTGGGGCACTTAAGCAATCATATTTGTGATGCCTGTTTTAATTAAGAAGTACACTGCGGGATATGCAGTGACCAGGGAAGTGTGGCATTGCTGCTTGCTCGCTGCACATCCATATGCATTGGAGAAGATAAAACTCTGAAAAGATGCAGTGGCTCTGTCCTTCCCTTGTCTGCCTGAGACAGTGAGTGCATCGTTGCACTGACTGAGTCTTCACATGTACACAGTCTTAGCATTCTCATTCGCAGACAAGAAATCACCACCTTTTCCTTAAAGCAACAGCTATTGAAATTGACAACAAGGACAGAGACACAGACACTTGAGAGCTGTCCATTAACTCAGAATGCAGTAGAGAAATCCCTCCCCATTTCCATGGGACCATTGCAATAGCTCTTGGACCTTATTTCATGGTCTGGAAGGGCTTTCCTGGTTCTTAGTATTTTGAATTTCTGTTATTGTTCTTGAGCAGCTTAAATGATATTTCAAAAATAACAAAAATAGCAAAAAAATTTGATAGTTTGAACTGAAGCCCTCCATCTGTTCCTTAATACAACTCTCCTATGTAAACAAATGCTTCTTAGGTAAGAGCATATTTAGAATGGGAGATGCTCATTTCATGTGCCTACAAGTAGGAGAGTTCAGTTCAAACTCTGATTAACACCTGACCTCATGTACATACTCAACACAAAATCTAGTCCTTGGAGCAGAGTCTAGCGCTTCCCTCAGAGCCTGTAAGATTCTCAGTTGCAGGTCCCTCCCCATTCCCATGGGACCAGGATCTGTAGCCTCCAAACAGACACTGGTTGAGCAATTTAATGCTTGTAAACAGAAGCACTACTCTAGCAGCCAGCTCTCAAAGTGAGGTTGGATTCTTCCCTGAGGCAGGCTCTTTGCATTGCTGTCTCAGTGTCTTTCCAGGTGAGAGGTGTGATCCCACGTGAGACTCTAGGATTTGTTTTTTTTAGTCACATGAAAACCCTCCTCCTAGATCCACTTTCCTAGATCTCTTTGGAAGACAGTATCTTTAATTTCTGTTCTGTCTTTGCACCCAAGGCTGACCAGGAGTGACTCTAACCACCTCAGAATGTCTGCTCCAAAATTCCCTCCTCTGTCTAATATGTAAGAGTTAGAATTTCACCTCTGTTCCTTGTGAGATGTTGTGCTGTGCTGAAGCAGAAAGCTGTGAGGGTTTGCTTCACCTGGTGGGGGTGGCTGTCTTCATCTGTAAGTAGGGAGATCAGAAAAGACTGTATCTAATGCCATCTCCTTTCCTAGAATCTGTAACATGTAAAACCATCCCGAGCTTCCAGACTGAACTGAACTCTCACTTAATGAGGGCAGGGAGAGAAAGAAAGGAAGTTAGACGGAAATTTGCCAAGAGTTGCCATTTCAGCTGCTGGTGTGTGTGGGTACAAGTGCATCAGGAAGGCCATCTGGGAGCCCAGCACCTAGTACAGAGGTTGTGCACACACCAAGGGCAATGGTAGAGCTTTTTGTAGTTAGGATTGGCCTCTATCCATTACCATTTTTCCTTGTCTTTTCTGGTGCTATTTTCTCTAGATTTAGTGGTGTCAGTGGAACCAAGGACTGCCATTGGAAAGAACTTTCAGTCCAGTCCCAGAGGTGAACAAGGTCCAGGGTCACAGCTGGAGGTTGCTGGTGACAGCAGCAATGTTTTCACTAGACTGTTTTGTGCAAGAGGGCTTGGGCTCTGTACGCCTTCATCTGGCTTGTTTTTTGAGATTGATTTTGAATAAATTGAGCATGAGAGGTTTTGTATCACTCCAAACAACTGCATTCAATGAGGAGGCAGTTAGACATATGGGTGTGTTAGTTACTTCTTGTCCGGTTGCCAGACATTCCATATTAAAGGGGAAAAGTTCTATTTAGCCACCATTTCCTAGAGGCTATAATCAGCTGACTCAAGGAAGAGCAGCACGTGGCAGAGGCACATCACAGAAGAGACACAGGTAGGAGGGCAGAAGGTAATGAAAGCAAAAAGTGACCTTGGCAGTGCCTTGTTGCCCCTTTTATTTTGTACAGACTACAGGAATTAAGCTAGTCCCAAACCAATGGCTCACTGGTAGTGGTTTAGTAATCACACACTCTTAATTTTAGCATCACACATTCTGGATTCAGCCACATCTAAAGACAGGATCACTTCATCTTCATAAGGCTTTGGGGGAACATTGAGACACAAACTATAACAATGAGCCTCTGGGGATCTGGCTTTTGGACAGATGCAACAACACTGTGTGTGTGTGTACTCTCATCAAGTAAGTGGGAGGAAAGACATGCAAAGAAGGTTGACAGAAATCCAGAGGAGTATAATGTTTGGAAGAGAAGGGAGGATAGAATTTTAAGAATACCAGTGGTATTAGATAGAGAAGACGAATACATGAAGCTTCCTTTGTCCAGGCCTATGAACAGAAAGTTAGAGCGAGTAGTCTGAGTTTCTATTTCGGTCAATGTAATTTCTAACTTGTTAATTAAGTTATACTGATGTGTGCCCATGTTTTCATGTCTTTGCAATTTCTTAAACAGCAAAAAATAATTTTTGAGATTAAAATGATTGGATTATCGTTTGAAACCTTCTATTATCCCATCTTTCTCCTCCTCTATGATCTTGTTTTTGTTGGTATTTTCAGACTGCTTTCTATTATTTCTCTCAGGTAAGGGAAGACTCTTTTTTTTTTTTTTTTTTTTTTTTTTTTTTTTTTTTTTTTTTTTTTTTTTTTTTTTTTTTTTTTTTTTTTATGTTTTTTTTTTTTTTTTTTTTGAGATAGGGTCTCGCCTTGTGGTTCAGGCTGGCCCTGAGCTCAGCCTCAAACTCACATCACAATCCTCCTGCCTCTGCCTCCCGAGTGCTGGGATTACAGGCGTGAGCCACCACGCCCGGCACTGTGGCATGTGGTACTGGTTGCTGCTGGGTGTGGGTCTCCACACCCAGTATTGTTATGTGGTTACCGGGGAATCGAACCCGGGCCCTTGCGC
>PVIR01006202.1:0-67520 GCA_004026965.1 Petromus typicus | reverse complement strand
TAACATACAATGCTAGGACTCATTTACATCTTCATTTTCTCATACCAGAGAAAAGATGCGATATGTATCCATCTGTGACCTATTTATTTCACTTATGAGGATATCCTCAAGGTATGTCCATTTAAGTAGAAATGATTCAAACTTATCATTTTTTATGGCAGAGTAGTACTCCATTCTGTAGAAGAACCACAGCTTTTTTTTATCCCAAGTGTCCATCAACTGGAGACTGGATAAAAAAACCATAATGTTTTAACAAGCCTGCTTTTCCACTAGATGGCACAAGACAGCAGCGTTCACTATAGATTTCTTTCTGTCTTCCTTCTTGAAGACATTTACAAAAGAGGTTTTCCAGAATTGCTTCAGAAAATGGAAAGGATGGTGGTATAACTATGTTAAAAGCAACGTGGAGTAAATTGAAGGGAATTAAGGGCAATGTGTCTTTAGAGCAATAAAGTTTTAAAAGAATAAACATTCAGTGTGTACTTAGACTGCAATCTGCATGCCTCTATTTTAACTTAACTCTCTATCATACCCACGATTTCAACTTCTTCACAGGATATCATAAAGGGCAAGACAGTAACTGCTGACTAGGGATAAGTAAATAGACTCCAAGGGGTTTATTCAGAATATACAAAAATGTTTATTTCATCAAGAATATGTGAATTTAGATAGTTCCTTAAGACTGTGCATCAGTATCAGATGGGAGAAAACTTCCCCAATGACTTATTCCTCTACCTGTACATTGGTAGGTAGAGGAAACAAGAGTTAAAAATAAATATTTCCTACTATCCCCTCATGATATTGCTTTGTATGTGGTTTTCTTAAATTTATATTGAATATTAAAACATAAATGATGCCTAATATATTGTAAAACATACAGAAAGTATAAATGAAAGTTAAATTCTGACATCCATTTGTTTAAATTATTTTAATCAAGATATAATTATACCTATGTACAGTTTAAATATCAGTTTAAATCTTCTTTCAATTATATAATGCCTACAAAGCATCACAAAATACTTTGTACTGTGGCATAAATACACAATTTAAAACAAAAAGTAAGTAAAATTGGATATTTAAATATAAATCTTGGGAAGTTATAAATATAAAATCAAAAATGAAGTAAAGAAAATTGTAAGCAATAAGTCCAAAAGAACATAGGTAGTACCTACACTCAGCTTAAGTTTCTTAGAAACTTTTTAAAATAAAGACATCAGAATGTAATAATTTTTCCCTTATCGAAAGGCAAACTTTCCTCCAAAGGAAAAAAAAAAAAACTCTGCCATTTTCCCACTAATGCTATAATGACTTTCCTGAGACATTAATAAATATGGGCCATTGCATAAAGATATTTTTCTGCAATACTTTTTAAAAGGCAAAACAGGTTTCAATTGATTATTTATGGTGTTCTTCTTCTACATACAAAAAAATAAGTCATGACCTCACAACTTGATTGAGAGAATGTTTTCTTAGAAAGAAGTCAATACTCTTCCAGTTTGTAGAACTCTTGTGATATATTTTCACCAAGGCTGAAATTTAAAACACCCAGAATGGTGATCTTCAAGTGTTTTCTTTTGTTAAATCTTATAGCTGAGTTGTCTATTAAATATTCACTTCTATTTAAATACAATTTAAGATTTTCTTACTTATTTCAAAGGCTTATTTAAGAAACCCTCAGTGAAAAGCAATTTTTCTGAAATAAATAGTGTGTAACTTTTAAGGTCTTATCTTAATACTAAAACCAATAAGGAGAGGCTACTGTGCCTGTCTGACCGGCAATTTTTAAACAAAAGCTTAAAATTTTTCCTAAAACATTTTATAACAGGGCCATTATTTCATAGAGTCAAAAAAAGATGGCAAAACATCACCTGCCAGACACTAACTCAGAGTCACATACTAAGCCAGATTATTTTACGTATTTTATACCTTCAAGTTTTGCAATTAAATGTGTAAAACTTGAAGCTGGTTAAGTGTACATTTTTAATCTTGTGGGCTTACCAAAATCTAGTATAGACATATATCTGCATGAGATCATGAAACTGAATATTCAGGAGAAATAAATTTTTCAACAGCTTTATGAAATCAGTGGTGAAGGCCATAAGAAATAAGTGAACAGAACTTATAAATTGATTCATTAAGTTCTTTTTCCCTTAGGTGCCTATCATTGGGTATGCTTAGAATAGTTAAGCCAGAGTTATATTTAAAGTACTGCTGTGTACAAGTGTAACATTATTTATTTTATTCAAAGTTTCCCCTGGGGGAACAAAAAATGTTAATGCATGTAGCTACCAAGAGCTCTCTGCCTCTGCTTGGAAGTAGTTTCTGGGGTCCTTGCTCAGTCTCCTCCAGTTATTGTTGTCTGCAAAGGTAGGTGCTGGTGGCTGGAAGCAGGTTTGCTCATTAGTGTTCACGCATTGGTACAATGATGAGAGGAAACTGGGACTAGAAAGGAAGGAGGGGAGGGGATCTGAATTAGCTGTCTCCGGGGAAGTTTTCTTCTATAAAGGAGAAGAATATGCATAGTTATTGAGTAGATATGCAATTAACTAGGGAGACTTTGTGGAAAAATGGATAAAAGAAGGATAATGAAAGATATTTGCTTTATATATTCATATATATTTAAAAGTTACTTTTCAATTGTTTTACAGCCAGAATGATCAGTAATGTTTTACACCAGTAATGATTAGTTCATATTTTACAGTTGTGTCTGTTCTAAAGAGTTGGGAAGAAGGGAACAGTTAAACTGAGAGCTGGGGATCGGGGTGTGTTGGGAGTGTTGGTCCTGCTGGGGGTCGATCGGTCAAATGGCAGTCCTCACCTGCTGTTTGTCTGTGGTTATGTTGTGCTTTGGGGCTTCTTATCTTCACAATATCACCAGTGGCTTCCTGACAGGAATGGGTTCGACCAGGGTTCAAGTCTCAATTTTGTCAATTAGCAGTGCCAGATACCTTAGGCAAGTTACATCACCTAAGCTTCATGTCCTCATCTGCAAATGTGGGAAGCAGTAGCTATGTTCAAATTATTAAAATTACTAATTAACTGATAGCACTACCATTTGGTATAGAGTCATTGCCACCTGCCTGGAAAGCCCAAAGTTGTAAATTTGATTCCTGGTACTGCAAATAAATAAATACCATTAAATGATGTAATTGAGGTAAAATGTTTTACAAATAATTTACGTATCTTTGTAGCAAACACGTGCCATTATAAAATATGAGTGTTTTTTTTAAATCAAGGCACTGTTTTATCTTGTCTTTCCAAGTTATTTTAAGCTATTCACATTGACATAACAAATATGAAGAAAAAATTACTACTCAAAAGAGAGCTTCTGTTCATAATTGTAGAGGGTGAGAGTCCAAGATAGAGGTGCTATGAGATTTGGCGAAGGGCTCAGGGTCCTCCTATGATGAGAGGGTGATGGGGCTTTCTGAGGTACAAGCATGTGCACACATCCATACCCACACACACACACACACACACACACACACACACACACACACACACACACATACACATACGTACACACATACACAGAAGGGAGAGAGGGGGAGAGAGGGAGAGAGAGAGCCTGGAGTTACATTTCAGTAATGAATGGAACAGTATCCAGGGGTTTAAAGTATATACTCAAAAATATGATAGGGAAAATAATGAAAATCATTGCCACAAATAAAACAATGTACACAGTATGAATTAGTTGTAAAACTTTAATTTCACAGAAAAGTTAGTTTAATAACTTTCCCTGTGTGCAACTTTTAGTTATGTGAATCTTAAGTAGAAGGAAGAGCATTCCTCAAAGTGGTAAAGAGAAATGCTCACCCCTCTGGCTTTCCACTCTCTTGATCTACTGTGCAGCGATCTGTATTTGTATTCTAAGCTAACGTTCCTCCCACCCTCACCCCGTGCTTGTTGCCCTGTCGAGAATCCTTGACATTGTATTTCTAATTTCTAGGAGTTCTCTCATGTTGGACTTCAGTTCCTTAAACTTCCAGCTGTCTGAAAGTTTTATGTACTGATCATATATTATTCAATCTCATAGAAAGCAACATTTTCTTAATTCTTTGAATGTTGTGTAAACTTCCTCATGCCCATTAGCTTTAGTTATTTTTCAACAGAAAATTCTGCCCTTCCTCCCAAGTAAATGATATTTCATTCAAATTTTTGTGTCTTGAGAGAATGAGGTCATAACTCTCTCTCTATTAACTCTTCAGACATATCTTTCCATACATAGAAGTGAAAACATTTAATTTAAATATTATATGCTAGAATGTAAAATATAAATTTTAAATCTTATCCCCATAACCATCTTTCTTTTTAGTTTTTTTTAGACAGCATCTGACTTTGTAGTTCAGGCTGGCTCTGAACTCACTATGTAGCCGAGGCTGGCCTCAAACTCACAGCAATCCTGCCTCTGACTCCCAAGTACTAGGTTTACAGGTGTGAGTCCACACCAGGCCCCATAACCATTTTTAATCAGATAATTAAATATAGCCTTAAAATATGGAATAAAATACAAATTTTCAAGTCAAAATGCTATTTTGAAAATATGTTTTGCCTTTAAGCAATGTTTGAATATTTACTATTGTGCGAGGTTATAGAAATAATATCTAACTAGTATACACTTAAAACTGTAAAAAGTATGTATAAAAATAAAGAAGGCATATTGAACATATATAGCCTTTTGTCTATTAAATTCTCCCTCCACACTGGTGTTAGCAATGGCTGGAGTTTGTAGAAATTCCCTATCATTGGCTCCTAAAGCTGCTTAGGTTAAATATATAATAATGCATTATGCCCTTTGGGCTCTAAACTTCATGAAATTTTAGGAAGTGGAACAGCGGTGGAATAATGCAGTATTAACAGACAGGCAAATATGATAAATGTACCACGAATAACACAAAATCTTTTCTGCAGTGTCACATAAGGAGTCATGCTGTATTTTGTCAAATTCCTTAGTAAATTCAAAAGTTCCCAACTCATGAATCAGTCAAATATTCAACTCCCCCAGTGAAAGTAGAGATGTTAGAAGCAGCAGCTTCTAGTCATTTTGAATCACAATTCCAGTTCTCTTCTGTCTGAAGAAAGACGTTTATATTCCTCTCATGTCAAATACCTACAGAGGAACATTAAAAACAAATTGTTCATTCCTTTAAAATAACAGCTGACTTGCTGCTTTATTATTTACTTTGTAATTAACAGCCTTCATTATTGGATTGGAAGTATGTAGCGGTATAATCAATCAATAGGGCTAGTCAACATATTTAATATGGTAGAATCCATATAATGAATACAATCTATCTATCTATGTATCTATTACACTGGCTTTTGAATATATACATATCTGTATTCGCCACTCTCCCTAAGTAGAATTTTCCAATACTGTATTGGTTTTATCTTTCAAAGAATGATAAGTTGAATAATAAGAAGGTAATGAATAATTCAAACTTTGCTTCAACTTGGTCAAATATATAAAAGAAGATTAGCCACTTTCCAATGATTATAAGTTCATTGTGTTGAAATGGCTGAATAACTTACTTTTAAATCAACACAGTGTATAATGCTTTTAGTGCTGATTAGCATTAGAATTAATAAATCACTGACTTTATTAGTACTCCTTTATGATAACAAATTGTCATGTAAAACATTTATGTATTTTCTTAGAGGGCTTTAGTCTAATGTTTGGCAACTTTTGACTTCTAGGCATTATCAAAAATTTGGAAATAATAATTTGTTGTTAATTTAAATTTGACAATATTTAACAAATGTTTAAACTAAAGAAATGCTTACACCATATTTATATCATTTTCAAAGAAGAGCATTAGATTTGATTCTTTAAATAAACAGTTTATAAATATAATAAAATGAACTTTACCTGTAATTTACATATTCTAATATTATGGGCAGTGAGGTCATAAATATTTCAATTTGTCTTCAGTATGTTTCAGCAGATGGTGCTATTTTCAATTCTGTTATTTTAGAATACTTTTATTCACATATCACTTCTTTGGTAGAGTTATTTTAAAAAACATATTATTCTCTCATACACAATAATATTGTATTTTCCTTTCTCTCTTAATGTTTTACTTTGTTTTATAACCTTAGCTTATACTTTTCATTTCATTTTTCCATTTTGAGATATAATTTTCAAAGATGATTTTCTTATTTACACAGAGGAAAGACTTTTGAACCTAAATATTCTGAATTTGATCAAAGTCAATGCTCAGACATTTTTCGAAAATGAGATTTTTTCTCAGTAGGGAATCAGAACCAACTATTGCCTGATGCAATTTGAGGACAGAACTTGACACAGCCATGTCTGCATCAGAAATACAAGGAGAAATTGGAATAAAGTGGAAGTGAGGAATGTACATGCCCAGAATAAAAAGACAAACTGATTCAAGTTTATTAAAATGCATACACCAAGGGCTGGTACCAATCTCCTCTCTTATTCATTTGATAGAATTCTTATTTTTACCAATTCTTTTTAATCTATAATAGTTTTGCCAGATCTAGTATTTTAAAAACACATGCTTTACCCCTACCACAAACCCAACCTCAATAATGTCTGCATTTTTTATTCATAAACTGTAGTCCCGAGTATTTTGTTATAGCAGCATCACTAGGCTAAATTGAGTGGCAAAGAGGAGTGAAATTCGCAGACATGTTTAGAATTGTTACTCGAGGAATTAAAATTGTTAACCCGTTCGCTTAGCTTAACCCAAATGGGTGTAAAATAATCACAAATGTCCTTAAAATAGCAAAAGGGATGGGAAAGGAGAGCAAGCTGTACACCCCATCACGTCTGACTGTAAGAAGGCTCAGAAATTGGGATGCTATAAACATGGGTGCACATATGTCACTGTGATATGAGTCTTTTAATTCTTGTGTGTATATACCTAACAGGGCAATGGCTGGGTCAAATGGTACCTCCAATCCTAGCTTTTTGAGGAATCTCCAAAATGATCTCCACAGGGGTTGTACGAGTCTACAGTCTCACCAACAGTGGAGAAAGGTTCCTTCTTCTCCGCAGCCTTGCCAACATTTGCCATTGGCTGATTCTGAAATGGCAGCCATTCTATGTGGAGTGAGATGAAATCTCAATGTGATTGCTACATCTTGGAAACAACCCAAGTGTCCATCAACTGGAGACTGGATTAAAAAGCTGTGGTTCTTCTACAGAATGGAGTACTACTCTTCCATCAAAAATGATAAGTTTGAATCATTTCTACTTAAATGGACATATCTTGAGGATATGCTCATAAGTGAAATAAATAGGGCACAGATAGGTACATATCACATATTTTCTCTGATATGAGAAAATAAAGATGTAAATGAGTCCTAGCATTGTATGTTATATATTGTGAAATAGAAAATGCTCAATGTAAAATAGGAAGAAAGGGGAAAATGTTGAGATTGTAACAAAAAAGTAAGGAAACAAATTTTATGTATATGGGGGGGCAGTAGGGTGGGTAGGGCTATGGGGAAAAATGAGAATTAAGTTGTGTTTTATACTGGTACAAATCCCTATTATGGAGTGCAATCATGATGTGTATATGTAATGTACCAATAAAGATTAAAATTTTAAAAAATAAAAAGAAGGCTCAGAAAATCTCCAGCAATTGAATCTTAAGATGCATGATGGAGAACTCAACGAAAGAATGTGTGGAGCCTCTTAAAGCTGAAAAGGCCAGGAAGCTATTTCCTGAGAGTCTCCAGCAAGGCACGTAGCCTGAGCAGTCAGTACCTTGTCGTCATCCCACAATTACCTGCCGGTCTGCTGTCCTAGAATAACATACATAGTAATTGTTTTGTTTTATGTCATGAAGTGTGTGATATGAAGAGGCATCTAAGAAACTACCACAGAGTCTGATACCTGGAAGTAAAGTCCCACCGTCGTACACACCAAAACTCTACAAGTGGCTCTGGAGTTGGGTGAGCACGAAGCTTGGAAGAACTTTAATGCCTGTGATGTAATGACTCAGATTGTCATGAGCAGAGAGAGAGGAGAAATGTAGATATTAATGATTCTACCAGGAAGTACTCAAAGGAGGGGAGGAGCATGGGAGAGGAAGCCACCACCCTCAGAGAATACCAGGAAAAGATGGTGACACATCCAGAGGTGAGGGTTTAGAAGGAGAGGAGAACAATTCATTAGCAACCAGAAGAAGAGGTCTTGATGGTACAGTGGAACTGTGGCCTGAAGTTATGAGGAGAAGAGAACTCATGGATTATACCTTTGGTTGAAGAAGTTTCCCAGGAAATTGTGAGCAGCGGAGCTTTGTTTCCTTTGGAAGCTTGTAATAAAATATAGGAGAATAAAAGAAATTAAGGGAAGAATTATTAAATGAAAAGAATAAAGTCTTGGATATTTGGACATTTTCAAATTATTTATATCACAAAATGCCTTAAAATTTAAATATTTCCTTTCAAGAAAGTGAGAAAGCATACATTCTAAAAACCCAGACAAAATTGGGCAATGTTTTTCCTAAATATGAAGAAAATTAAAAAGTCAAAGAATGCTATCACAGCAACACTATGGGAAGATTTTTAAATGTGTGAAACACTTTTAATCATTCAGCAGAAACTAAAAATTACACTGAGATTATTGAATAAATAACCACATACAAGCTTTCGATCCACTGGAGAGATCTGTAATTATGATGGAGGATCATGGGATTCTTGAGGGTATTATACCAACCAGGACACCACTAACTTGGACTCAGAAGGGCACAAGGAATGTAATATGCAAAGGTGGCCACCAGGTACCAATGTGAAAGTACAGATGGAAAATTGGCTAATGGGACCCCTCAGTGGTCAGCACAGGTAGCATTTCCTGAGAAGGTTGTGATGACCCAAAGGCAGGGCCTAGGCTCAGAGCCTCAGGTAGAGGTGATGGCCACAGAGCACTGTGCCCAGGCATCACAGCCCCATGGAGATGAGCGTCTGTCTGAAGTGTGAAGCTTCTGGGCACCTTCCACTCCTCTTCCCCTTTAACTGTATCCATTTAAAATACCTGTAACTATTCTAGTTTACCTGGAAAATATATGAAATTGTTGAAATGATGAGATTCAGAGGAAATCTTCCTTGAATTGAAGATACTGTAAGTTACCAGTGATGGGGATGAGTAGCATTCAAGTCCAAGTATAGGTCATGGGTAGCAGGTAAATCCCACCAATATTCCTGTCATATTTTTGGGGACCTGTTGATGCCAGATTAGCAATGAAGAATATATAATTGCAAATAAACTTAGTGTTTCAAAAAAAACTGATTTTAATACAAAAAGATGATCCACATTTACATGAGTCTAACTAATCTAGGTAGAAATGCCACTAATAGTGGAAGTGGGAAACACACACACACACACACGCATGCACACACACAGGCAGAGGCAGAGGTTTTCCAGGTACTTCCACAGAAGACTAGAGTTCTAGTTAAACCTTAATCTTAGCCCCTATGAGCCAGATGTTGGATATATATATATATATTTTTTTAAAAGTGTAAACTCATAAGTTTAAGTCATTGACTTTGTAGTAATTATAGTAATAAGAAGAGAGTAGTCCTCTACCCAACCTCTTTTTTCTTTCCCTTTGCCAGACTCTTTCCCTCACCCTTTCCCATGAAGCCACTGCCCCATCTTGCCCCATTGCTCCATGAGATCTTGCATCTAGTCAATTGCTGAGTCTAAGTGAGCTTTGAAATGTTCCTAAACTAAGTTTTCTCTCACAACAGTTATGACTTTTCTTGATAAGTTTGATTATTTTCAAACTTATTGGCTGATGAGACCCCTCAGTGGTCTCATTACTGAGTGCAGTAATTTTCTTTAAATTTCTTCTATTTTAACACCAAAAACATGTTTTGATAACTTTCAGTAAAGTCTCAAGACTTCCCCTTTCATAGTGTTCAACTTCCTTAAAATTATGTGCAAACCTCCCCAAAATGATACTGACGTCCCATTGGTGCCCTTCACACAGCTTGCTCTTCTGTGTTTTGCACATTTGCTAGTGCTGCTGCAGTCTCTGCAATATTCCTATGTCCTCTTGATACTTCTGCAACATTATCACATTCCTAGAGTCCTATCTTCCCTAAGAATTTTGCTCACAGTGGTAGAGTTCCAGTGAACTGTTCTTGCTCTGTAATTTTTACTTTCCCTGGGACACACTTATCCCAATGTTTAATAAATAACTTATAATTAAATATTAATACCCTAATGAAAATCAGAGAGCCTGATGCATAGTATCTGATCAATAACTGATTGCTTGTATTGAATCAAACTGTTCTTTCCTGATGTTAGAATTAGCCTAAGGTAATCCCACCCAACACACAGAATAACTCATGCCTTGTATAATTTCCTCCTCCCTGCATTCAGATAGAAGCAGTGGTTTGCTTCTAGTTAATAGAATGTCAAGGTGAAAGGATTTTTCAGGTGTAATTAAGATCTCAATTTAGTTTATTTGAAGTTAATCAAAAGGGAGATTAACCTGTACAGGTCTGACTTAATCAAGGTGAAATCGAGACTTCGAGCAAGACTGTGACCATCCAGTGAGAGACTTTCATGCTGACTTTAAGGAAACATGTCGTGAACTGGCTGTAGAGAGACAGAACCACATGACAGAGAATGAGGACAGTGTCTAGGCCCAAGGTTGGGGTGGAATCCAGCCAGTAGTTTGTAAGAGCTACCACCTTTTCATACAGATGCAATCAGAACTTTATCCAAGGACAGGAATGGACTTCAGAGTTATTCTTCCAGGTACAGAGATGCTGACAAGATGTGACTGACATCTTGGGAGGCCCAGAGCAAAGGACATAGCTCACCTGTGCCAGGGAGAGAGTGGTGCCCTGCATGTGTTCTCTTTTAAATCACTTAGATCATAATTTGTTACTTAACAGTAGAAAACTAGGACACTGATGTAGACCACCTTCGGAGAGTAGCTTAGTATCTGACATTTACTATTATTTGAAATCAAGCACATGCCACCTAATGCAAATAAAGTGAATATTACCAGTTACAAGTTTTATTCCCTGATATTATATACTGAGAAGTGAAAATTGCATTAGTAATTTATTGTCAAAAATTAATTATCTTAGTCTAGTCATGAGAAAAGACCAGAACAGCCCAAACTGAGAAGGCTGTTTTGTTATCCACATGGTTAACTTCTTTTAAAATTCAAAGCCAGTAATGCATTAACTCACTGGAAAATATTACAAAAATAGTCTTAAAAATTGAAATAGTTTTAATTTTTGTGGTCCAGGTTACTACTTGGTAAAATGACTTTGTATCTTCAAGTACTAGGTTGGAATATACATATTGTTATTTGTTGTTGCATTTTACATTCCAGATGTGAAGGCAATTGTCATCCATTACTATATCATTTTGAAGAATGATGAAGGAGAGGGTGAGATAGCCAAGATCTAGAAGCTTAAAACTATAACTGAAAGTCCTGACTTTTAATTAAATCAAAAGCTAATTCTCTAAAACATAGCCAAAGTCCATAATGCACCTAGGAATTGTTTGTTGTTATGGCATGATCAACTTAAGAGACAAAAAACCTTTGGCCACAGTCACATTTATCACATCATCCTATCAATATGTACAGTAAAGTTTATATAGGGTATAATAAAATAATTTAATCTCTTTATACATAATTAAGAGGTTCCACTGAAATGTTTATTTTAATGTTGTAACAGAGTAAATATTCTGTGGCTAATTTTAATAATACCTTTAATAGCACATGAAGTTATTAACACATGTCAGTTCAGTGAAGGGAAAGTGATCTTAAAACATCAATGTTAAACATATGAATTATTAGCTAGTGAATTCTGAAAAACCCATCATTAAAATATTATCTAATTTCATCATTTTGTGTTTTCTTTTTCACATTTTTTGGGCTGATGCGAAATACAATTTATTATTTAAAATGCAAATTTATCAATAAGCAACGTGCTTTCAAAATGATATTTTGTTTTAGCTTTTCCCTGAAAGGTGACAACACAAGGTTTAGCAACCCTACTCCTTGGGGATATAATTAGCTAGTTTGTTTACATGCACCCTGTTGAGTTTGTAAGTATCTGTACACAGATGATGTCGGTTACCATGGACTGGCCACGTCCACGGTGGCTTCCCAAATGTTTTTATGCATAAATTCACTCTTTCCAGAGCTCTTCTTGCTCTCCTCTAATTAGAATGCAAACAGACTGGAGGAAATGAATTTAAATTTGAATTTTTCTGCAATTAGGATGAAAGTGTTTAAACATGGGTGATTTCTAGTTAACATCAAATTAATTTATGCATGGTACCTCAAATCATTTGTAGCTTAAATATTCAAAATTAATAACAGCCTTAGATTCTTCCGTTGCTTCTAGGAAATGAAAAAATTTGTCCCAAAATGTTAACCTGTTATTTAATAGTTTTTTTTTTAAAGAATTAATAACAATTGCCCACATTGGAATAAATTCTGGATGGCTTTAGCAGTGCCTCTGGCACATGTTACAGAAGTTAAGAATCTTATATGATTTGAGGGGAAAAAAATAGACCTAAATCAACAATTTAAAAATATTCAAGGTAATAGTCCAAAGCCAAACAGAAATGCACATGAGCTCTCTGGATACTGGCAGCAGCTAGTGATTTTGTTGTTCCTGTGGGACATCAGGAAGGCATAATTTACAAACTGAACGGAAAGGGGCTGGAAAAGGTCCATACAGGGCCTACAGACTTGATACTCCTAAGCACAGAGAAAGTGACTGGCATCATGTAAATAGATGAGTTTTCCTGCAGAAACCAAATAGCCTAATGAATGAAGCTCAGAAAAATACCAGTTTTTAACCACAGGCAGGCAAGAAACAAACTAGAAGTAAAATGAGGAAAAGCAGAAAAATAAATATTAGCAGAAAAGCAAATTCATGGAGGCTGAAAGGAGCCCAGGTAATGATATCAAACACCACATGATTATCAAAGACAAGCCTGAAAAAAATCAAGGACATGATGGTTATTTTCTCTGTTAACTGCCTTAGAACAACAAAAGAAAAGGATTAGAAAACAGAGAATGAAGAAAACAAAAAAAGCAGCAAATACTTTGTTTTTATTTAGATTCTCCTCTGTGTCCATAGGACAGGACTGGGGCAGACTCAGAATCAGAACCTGCTTGCTGTAAAGTCTAAGCAATCAGAGCCTTTGTAATATAGGAGCAATCTACACTGGGGGGGAGTCTGACAGACGCAGGAGGGTAAAATCAGTAGTTAGAGATTCTAACTAGTGTGATAAGACAGGTTTACAACATGCAGAGAAAAAGGTTCATTTAGGTTTGTAGAAGAGTCATCTCTTTTATGCAAATATCTGTGGAAAAAGAACTGTAGTCATATAGGGATCAGAGTAGTGTTGGAATAGAAAACTTCTATGGAATGTATGTGAAGACTTCCTTTTGTTTGTGAATACTTTTTTTTTTCTCTATAGGGCTAAACACAATTTTTGATAGAAAACATCATTGATGAAAAGTTTGTAAAAATATTTAAGAAGTAGGAGAGGTTAATGAGCAAATACATGAGACAGATCACCAAAACTGCTGAGAAACTTAAGCTAAAAGAAACTTTGTTGTTTTAGCAGATTTACAAATCAAGTGTTGCAGGTTTTTGGTTTTCCTTTTGTTGTGTAATCGAATATATATATTATTCTAAATGTTTCTATTTAAACAATCATAAATACTGAAATTGGGACTACTGTGAGAAATACCACTCTTCTGAAAACATCAGTGTATCTCTGAAAACCTTATGATCATTTTCTTTAAATTTTTGCAGTGTTTGGATATCAGCTATTTTTGGAAATATTAAGGATCATCATGTTGTTGCTAGTGCATTCAAAAATGTTTAAAGTCCTTGTGTATTTTTTTATTGTACTGTTTCCTTAAATGACTTGCAGCTGTACTTTTTCCACTAAAAAGCATCTCTGTGCATTTCTGGAGATATATTTTAAAAGTCCTGAAGCTGTTTATAGTACAGCACCTTAGCTTTCACTTCCTGCATACTGCTGCTTCAAGGTCACCAAGTAGAGAAAGATCAGGTGGAGGTCCCCAATTATTCCGGAAAGCTCTGTACATATATGTGGTCCCCCATACACATATCTCATTCTTCATTGTGCATCTTTTCAAGACTCTTTAAGGTCTAAACTGATAATTTGTTCTTATTATATCAGTGGCTTAGAGAGCTGAAATGTTAAAGCATTGCCACTGATAGTTTTGGGCTAGTCTCTTGGAGGAAAGGGATATTTGCATTACGAGAATTAGCAGCCAGCTCAAGTAATAAGACAGCCCATATGTAGGAGCTGAGAAAAGACTTCAAGGTCAAGTGATGTGAAATCCAGGCAGGAGACTGTGGAGAACTCTCAGCTCATTTTGGTCTTTTCAAGCTTCCCCATCAACAGTGGCTGTTTTTTGATTCTCCACGGGATTTGGGGGCTATTTTTCTCTAATGCTACCTTGGAGTTTGGGAGAAGGAGATAGAAATAGAGCAAACTGAAGTCTCACAAAGCTAACTGATGTCCAGCATTTTCCATGAAGAAATACTCCTTAAATGGATAAAACTGAAGCTCTTTAGAAAGCTCTGTGTCTCATGAAGGTCTCCGGCTTGGTAAATTTGGAGTCAGACATATAACATGTGCTATGTGAAATTCAGAGTATTTTCCACCCTCACAAGTCTTTGTGGTGACATTGCAAGTGGCAGCCCCACCTTCTTGCAATAAAGACACTGTCAGAAAATAATAAATTTAATCTGTCATTGATCTGACCCACACTTGTGTACATACTTTTAAAGACCTCAGGAGGGTAAAAATATAAGTAATCAATGGGTGAAAACTTTTTTTTTTGGTGTTTATTTTTTGCTTTGTTTATAACTGCAAAGGAATTAAGATATTCCTAAATTTTTAAAAGATTATTTTTTTCTGTACAGGGCTGATAATTAAAATAATTCACTTTGATGTGAAAAAGAACTTAAGGGCACTTGTGAGAGGAGTTCACAATTATGGATTGTTTAATTGAATCGAATCTTCAGGGCTTTAGTTCTGAGTCCACAATCCGTAATTTGCAAGTGATCAATAGTATTTATTTAAATGCTCTTGGGTGAAGATAATGTGAAGAGAAAAACCTGCTTATTTCTAATATAAAATTATTTGTTAGGCAAAATAATAGATGACTGTAAATCAGCTGCTGAAAAATAAAATCAGCTTATTTAACAATTCAAATTCATATTTACTGAATATTTTATGAATACTTTGTATGTAAATTAGTTCAATTATTGTTATAATATAAAAAGTGAATTTTCAAAGCAAGCATTGCTATCTTCTAAATAGTAGTTCCAGATATTGTTCATCTGTCACGAGTTAATACTCTCTGAATTATATCAGTGCCTTTCATTGAAGGATCTTTCTGGGCATGAGTGAATGTACATGTCACTCTCTTTTTTATTATTTCTACAAAAACACAGTGAGATGACTTTTGTGACTCAAATTAGTAACATGCCTGGAAAATACCAAATACAAGTCCTTCCTGAGCTTATGTATATTTTTCATGACATTTTCATGCTATATTTTTGTCATAATATTTTTGAAACTATCAAATTTCCCTAGTATTAGAACTCAAAAGAATTCTGAGTAACCCTGCAGGCTTATGTCCAAAACAAGCTAGAAATGCTTTTATCTGTGTTGCCTAGAAAAATTAATGTATTTGTCTTTGAATTTTTTTCCATCTTGTAGTTGGTAGTTATAATTGCCATGAGTTAAAGATCAGATTTGCTGGAAAAATTATAATAACTTTTCTCTGAAATATTTCAATTAGTCTCTGTATAGATTCCTTAATAGCATAAAATACTGAAGTACCTTGCCAAGCCTAGAGAGTAGCCTCCATGCAAGAACAGAAGTTTACAAACTGACGCAATGTGTGGAGTAGAAGGTTACACCGCTGCTCACCGGACTGGATCACCTCCATTGCCCCATTTCTACCGTATTACTTGCAGGCTGTTCTAAACCATCCTCTTTCTTTTCAACTTCAGAAAATCCTAAGGCTCACCTTACTATGAATAAGTATTGCTGGAAAAGACTAAATCTGTCTCACACTAGTACTTCCAGATTTTTTTCCTGTAAGAAAGTTTCAACTTGTTAATGTATTCTATACTCTGCCTTTCAATTTTAGAGTAAGACAGCACTCTCTTATTTCTGAAGGATTTTCTACACTTATTACAGATTCTTTTCTTTCTTTGTTACACTTGTTCTCTGACACTACTGTCCTTAAACTATACTTTCCTCACACTATACTGTAAACTCTCCAACACCTGGATGTGATGGCTCATGCTTGTAATCCCCATGCTCACGTGACTGAGGCAAGAAGAGCACTGCTAGTACAAAGCCAGCTTGAGCTCCTGAATATTCTCTTACTAGTCTGTTATGATCTCTATTTCTATTTTTCTTTAATATCATTATTGACAAACTCCTTATTTTCTAGACATGCAAAAGCTCTTGGAGAGCCTTTGTTTCTCAAAAGGTCAGTGATCATATTTATGCAGATTACTCCTGAGGTGTATCTGTCTCTGCTATGAGATGTTAGACATGTCCTCCTCAGTTTATTGTTGCATATTTATTGCTCTCTAAGAAACTTACATATTTATAGTCACTTCCTTGATCTTTCCTTTCCAGAGCCTTCAACATTTGTCTCATCAGATCTTTAGGATCTTGTCATGACCTTATGTACTTGCTGCTAGAATTTTACTCTGGGGAAATTCTTAGCTGTAGCTTAGACTTCCCTTAGGCTTTTATTGATTCTAAAAATCATTTTCTTCTGGAAGAGTGAATTCTCATTAATTTAGATTACACAAAATGCCAAGCTTATCCAACAGTGGGGCACTAAAATAATAGAAAGTTTATTTGAATATCCATATCTGTATATCATGTCAGACAGGACATGTCATGTCATCATTAACAAGAAAAGCCTTCTAAAAAATCAGATTTTTCACGTTTTGACAAAAATGTGAAGTGGTTCTTCAGAAGTGTCTATGAATTACTCAGCCAATCATAGGGTATTTTAGGGCATCCAGCAATTGACAGATGGCCAACTATTTCCTTCTGACAAGAAGTGAATAAATGGCATGTGCTCCAAAGAGGGAGAATACTCATAAAAATTTGTCAAACAATCAAAATTTAAAGTGGAAAATTGAAGATTGTCATTTAATATTTTTAATGTAGGTGAAAAGTCATCTAGTTAACTGTGTTAACTGGAATGAAGCAATGGTAGTCTTGCATTAGTTTTCTCAGGCTGACAGGATAATTAAAAGATAAGAAAACTAGACCTATCTCTTTCACCATGTACCAACCTAAAATCAAAGTGGATAAGAGAGCTAAATATTAAAGCAGACACACTAAATCTGCTGCAAAACAGGTTAGGTAAAAATCTTGAAGACATTGGCTTAGGGAAAGACTTCTTGAACAAAAACTTTATAGCACAAGAATTGGCAGAATAAGTCGGCAAATGGGATCTCATTCTATTAAAAAGCTTCTGCACAGCAAAGGAAAGCACCAATAGAGCAAAAAGACAACCATCAATGTGGGAAAGAATCTTTATCAGCTGTTCCTCAGACAAAGGGCTACTATCTAGAATATATAAAGAGCTTAAAAAACCCATCCCACCCAAATTTAAAGACCCAATTCAAAAATGGGCATCTGAAATGAACAGATACTTTTCAGAGGAAGAAATAAGAGCAGATAGGAAGTATATGAAGAAATGCTCAACACCATTGGTCATTTGAGAGATGCAGATGAATACAACACTGCCATTTCAGAATTAGCCAGCAACAAATGTTGGTGAGGCTGTGGAGAAGAAAGAGCCCTTCTCCACTGTTGGTGGGACTGTAGACTCATACAGCCCCTGTGGAGATCAGTTTGGAGATTCCTCAAAAAGCTAGGATTGGATATCCCATGTGAACCAGTCATCACTCTGCTAGGTATATACACAAAAGAATTAAAAGACTCATATCACAGTGACATATGTGCACCCATGTTTATATCAGCTCAGTTTGTGATTGCTAAATCTTGAAAACAACCCAAATGTCCATCAACTCTAGACTGGATAAAAAAGTTGTGGTTCTTCTGCAGAATGGAGTATTACTCTGCCATAAAAAAGATAAAAATGATAAGTTTGAATCATTTATACTTAAATGGACATACCTTGAGGATATTCTCATAAGTGAAATAAACAGGTCACAGATCTGTAAATATCACATCTTTTCTGTAGTACAAGAAAATAAAGATGTAAATGAGTTCTAGAATTATATGTTATATGTTGTGAAATACAAAATACTCAAAGTGAAATAGGGTGAAGGGGGAAAATAATGAGATTATAACAAAAAATGAAACAAAGTTTATGTATATAGGAGGTGGTGGTGGTAGAGTGGGTAGGGCTGCAGGAAAAAATGAGAATTAAGTTGTGTCATATACTGGTACAAATTCTCATTGTTGAGTGCAATCATGATGTGTATATGTAATGTACCAGTAAAGATTTCAATTTTAAAAAAAATTAAATGATAAGATTTAATCATTCATACTCAAATGGATGTACCCTGAGGTCATCCTCAAAAGCAAAATAAATAGGTCTCAAATGTGTAAACATCGTATCTTTTCTCTGGTATGAGAAAATGAAGGTGTAAACAGTTGTTGTATGTATAGTTGTTATTGTGAAATAGAAAATATTTAAAAGGGAAGCAAGTGTAGGGGTAAATAACGAAGGGGAAATGAATGTGGTAATAATAAAGAAAAAAGGAAACAAAGATTATGTATTTTCAGGCTGAGGTAGCAGAGTGTGGGGAAAAGGGAAAAATGAGAATCAAGTCATGTCATATTCTGGTACAAACTCTCAATGTTGAATGCGATGATGATGTGTATTCTTAATGTACCAATGAAGATTAAATTAAAAATAAAAGAAAATGTAAGTGAACAAAAAAATTATAGAGTTGACCCTAGTATTCTAAGTGACAATTTACTATTCTTTGCATATTTATAAATTTATTCTATACAAATAAAAATATTGATGTTTCTGAGGCCCTGGATATATTGTTTTGCACTGATATTCTTATTCACATTCAGATTTGAACATTTTCCTTCAATGTCTTCATTTTGGAAGAGGAATTATTTCCTTTCAAATTGTCTTCATGATGTCAATTCATTCAATCAATCAAAATAAGTACCATATACTGTGAATAGAACTGAATAGAATAAGACTGTCTTCAGTTAACTTGTTTTCTAAGTGGCAAATTTTATCTATACTTTCTTTCCTTTATTTGGTTACCATACCAGTGGTGCCTACTCAGTGGAGGTCAGGGCTGGCAATAGAGTTCTACTAAGGTGGCCTCACTTAATAATGCCTATACTGGAAGGAACCAAAGGATGTATGGATATCTGAAAAGTTTGTGATGGATACATTGTGTAAACAAGGAATGGGTAAAACTACACCATTCCACTTGCATGAATTGAAAAACTGTATTGTCAAAATTTAATAGTTCTAGATATGAGATTTAAATATTGCCCTCCAAAGACCAACACTTCTTTTCTTTCTGTTCGGCCACCTTTCATATGTGTGTCTGCTTGTGATAGTTACAAAATAGTGGATTCGTCCATTGACACTACTCCTATGATGTGGCAGAGAGGATGAGGGATACGTCAGAAGGCAGATGGTCTGGGACAGCTGAGATTCTCTTTCCTCACAACCACAGCAAGACGATGGGCAGTCACAGCTTACTGGCACAGGTCTATTCACCCATAAAACCTGTTCTCCCTGCCAGAAAACCAGGGAAAGCAAAAATTTAGCCAGTACATTCCTATCCTTAAAAAGCAAGACGTTGTAAGGAAGGAAGGAAGAGGAAAATTAAGATCAATTGATGAGTAGGTGTTTCCATCTGGATCCATACGGGCTCCTCCCCTGCCATAAAAGAAGAACAATGACACAAAGCAATGGCTAATGCAGAAATTATCATAGGAAATAAGTTTCTATGCATACAGCATTGAGTATTTTTAAAGTGCAGTGGCACATATTTAAGAGCCTTATTCCAAAGAATTTCCTGTTTTGATAGATTGAATAGAATGAGACTCAAAGGCATATTATTAATGCAGAATAGCCATTATAAGGGTCATAACCATAGACATGAAGAAGATACCTCTCAGAAAAATAGAACTATCTCAGCGGGGCCTGGAGGAGAGACAGTTTATTTACAGAAGTGGAATTTATATTGACTGACAAACGCGGAATAACATGTGATGAGTACATGATTTAGAAAATTTATCTGACCTAGGAATATATAAGCTTGTAAGACAACTGAATTTGATAATGCCACTCAAAATAATTCAATAATTAATAGGTAGATACAAGAGAAAAATAGAAAATAATACTTAAAAGATGAGTGGGAAATAAGTATAATATGATACAATAGTGAGAAGCCATGGTCAAAGAAAAAGGATAAAATGTAAATGAAAATAATATCCTAACTACTAGTTAAAGGAGATCCCCTTCCAGAAACAAAAAGGTGGGCTGGGGATTTAGCTCAGTGGTTCCAGAATCTGCCTCTCAACCACAAGGTCCCGAGTTCAGTCCCCAGTAACCACATGCCCTAATGCAGGGTGTGGTGATTCACACCTGCTATCCCAGCGCTGGAGAGGGAGAGGCAAGAGGATGGATTACTATGAGTTTGAGGCTTGCCTGGGCTACATAGTGATCTCAGGACCAGCCTAAGCTACAAAGCCAGACCCTGTCTCAAAAAAGAAGAAGGAAAAGGAGAAGGAGGGGAAAGAGGAGGGGGAGGGAGGCAGAAAGAGGAGGTTATATTAAAGAGTGTCAAATGCTAAATTTCATGAGACTTAGAAACTATTATTTTTCTACATAATCATTTCCACATATTCATTGATCTTAGGAAGAAAGGTTTAGTAAAATAAAAGAGAAGAAAGCAAATAGTAATGTTGTATTTGGAAAAACAAAGGTCAAGAAGAAAGTACTACATACTCTGGAAACTTTTTTATTTAATTTTTAAATCTTTATTGGTACATTACATATACACATCATTATTGTACACCATAATGGGGTAGAAACTTTTAAGGAGATAGGAGAAGGAAAGAGAGCAAATGAGAAGTAGAAACTTACCAGATTTTAACAGTGTGTGTGTGTGTGTGTGTGTGTGTGTGTGTGTGTGTACCAGTGTATTTTGACAACTGAAAGAATAGTATATGTTGAAGAAAAAGTCAACAGAGAAAGTCTTTCATGGAAGGTGACATGAAGAAAACAGATGTGATTGACAAAATATTGCTCCTGATACTTGGCCGGGCTGGCGGGCTGTTTTGACAGAAATATATTTGTGTCTATTTACCTAATAGGTATCACATAATTGATTTTTAAACATATTATATATTTTCTAATCAATAGCCATAAATTCATATATCCAAAACTAAATAGATAAAATGCTTTTGAGGAAGTACAAAATGAGCAAGAACTTTTTATTATGAAATAACAGTAGGAAATATTCTTAATTTTCATTTTAAAAATAATTCTACTCATTTTATTTTTCCTCAAAGATAGCCTTTCTTTCTGTAGGAAGTAAAGACACTTAGGTGAGGGATAATAAAACTTATGTATATATTGGTTTTAATAATAACATATTTAAGTTAATATTTAAGTTTAAATATTTTGGAGATGAATGTTTCTGTAGTCATAAAGTTTCATTTGGTATTTATCATCAATGTTTGCTTACACTGCAAACTTGATCACTTTCCAGTTTACACTGAAAGAAAATAGATCTACATATATTCTATATAAATGTTTGCAATAGTATCACCTAAGGATTATGTTTATTTGTTATTAAGATTTTACTAAAAATAGCCCTAAAATAATATTTTTGTTACTAAGCTTTTTTAGGCATGGTTTTCCCTTATCAATTACTACAACTTATTTGTTATATTTTATTATCAACCATTTGTCTACACAATTTACTAAAGAGAAATGTAGATAAGAGAAGAGTAAATAACTTGCTTTAGTCTTGTAACCTATGCACCTTGATGAATTCACTTATCCTTATTTGAAATTAAGATACATATTAAGAGACTTTCTAATAGTGCTCTATCCAAGGGACCAGAAAAGCAACCTTTGCTAACAGGTTAAGCCTATAAACTATAACTTTTGTGCACACGACATTTCCATGAAGAAACAGGTTCTTGAGAAGATCAGTGCAGTGAGATAGCTTAGATAAATGATCACTATAAGGAATATAGGCAAGATTCATGCCCGCAGATGAACAAAAAGATAGAGAATACGATGGTAATGATGGGGAGTTTTTCAACTGTGAGACAGTATTAGATATAAAAATCATTTTGCTTTTGTCCAAATCAGGAAATAAAAAGAAGGTGAAAAACACCTCTTCATAACGTTTGCTATTTGGATCTGATATGACTATTTCCAGTTTTATTGGTTCACGGAAAAAAGCCACAAGCCTGATTCCTCTGGTTATTTTGTTTGTTTTGTTCTCAACTTAGATCTTTGATCTCTTTTTCTTGAAGTACTCATTTACCTGGAAGGCTATGTTTATAAACGATAAGATTTAGCCCTCCCCTCCATCATGGAGAGCATTTATGACGGGCTCCCCACTGTCTTTCCTGCTTTGATTTATGCACAGCAGTACTGAGGAATTCTCCATGGCAGAGGCTCATTTCACACACATGTATGACAGTCCCAAGGGTCTGTGCCTCAACACATGCCTTGGCTTGATCACATGTATACAACACACATACACACACAAAACATTACCTTACATCTTCTGTAGAAGCAGAAACTGCATAAATCCATTAAAATACTGTAAAAGAATCCTTAGTACAAAAGCAAATGGCCTAGTACTTGTCTTTTTAAATTGCATATCAAAAATGAAAGCCAAGGTCTTAAATACTTTACCCACCATATAACTTAAAGCAAAGTGGAAATACATTCCTTCCTTTAGTGCCTGTGCATTCACAATAGCACTTAAGTGATAAAAACAGTCTCAGATTTCTGTCTGAATTCATTCTCCTACATTTACTTTTATTTGAATCTTTATTAGTGCATTATATATACACATCACATATATTTAACACTGAGAATTTGTACATGACTGACTTGATTCTCCTTTTTTCTGATTACCCTACCCACCTGACAATCTCCCTTCCCCTATATACATAAACTTTGTTTGCTTTTTACAAAACTTACCATCACATTATTTTTCCCCTGTTACTTAGAATTATTTTTATGGGGACATGTTTCTAGTATATTCTGTTGACATTCTTTGTGGACAGTTGGCATTAAAATATATTAATTCCTTTTCTCACCCCCTTTCCCTTCCCTCACTTTCCTTTCCATTCAGCACCTGACTCCCTTCATTTTTGTACATATCTGCAATGCATAATTTTTGTGTTCCTTGTGTGGAATTGGTATATGTACACCCCACATGTTAATTTCTTTTTATATCCCCTTTTCCTCTTTTTAACTGATTTTAATGGTACATATTACGAGTATATTATAATCACATTCAACAAAGATAATTTGTTCCTGAAGATGACACATCTTGAGTCTCATTTTTCCTCTTCCCCTTGTCCCCCATACAACGCTCCATAATTTTCCTTTTTTTTTTTTTTTTTTTTTTTTTTTTTTTTTTTTTTTTTTTTTTTTTTTTTTTTTTCTTTTTTTGACAGGGTCTCACTTTTGTAAGTCAGGCTGGCCTTGAGCTCAGCCTTGAACTCACAACCCTGCCTCTGACTTCCTAGTGTTCTGGGATTGCAAGCATGAGCCACTATGCCCAATACTGTAATATGTGGCACTTATTGCTGATGGGTGTGAGTCTCCATGCCCAGTATTGTTGCATGTGGTTACCGAGGATCAAACTCCAGTCCTTGTGCTTGCAAGGCAGACACCAGAACCATTGAGCTAAATCCCTGGCTCCATGATTCCATTTTTTTTACTATCAAATTTTCCATTCCCTCCTCTATTTCCCCAACTTACCCTTTCCCTTTGCCTTTTACACACTTTCCTCCTATTTCACATTATCTATTATACATTTTAGCATTCATTTATGCTTTCAGTTTTTTCTACCAGAGAAATGATACAGTACTTACATACCTGTGCTCTATTTGTTTCGCTTACGAGTATGTCCTCAAAGTACATCCATTTCAGTATAAATGATTCAAATTTATCATTCTTTATGGTTGAGTAATACTCCATTTATTTTATTTTTAAACCCACATCTTCTTTATTCAATCTCCTGTTGATGGGAATTCAGGCCATTTCCAAGATTAAGCTATCACAAACTGAGGTTCTATATGTATGGGTGCACATATGGCAATGTGGTACGAATCTTTTAATTCTTTTATATATATGATCACCGGGAAATAGCAGTGTCAAATGGGACCTTTAATCCTAGTTTTTTGAGGAATCTCCTTACTGATCTCCACAGTGTAACCACTAGTCTACACTCCCCCCAACAGTAGAGAAGGGTTCATTTCTCTCTCCATATCCACAGGCATTTGTTGTTGATTGATTTCATGATAGCAGCTATTCATTGTGGAGTGAAATGGAATCTCAGTGTTTTCATTTACATCTCTCCAATGACCAGAAATATTAAACATTTCTTCATGTTTCTTAGCTCCCTTATTTCTTCATCTGAAAAATATGTTTCCTTCACATACCTATTTTTGAATTGAGTCTTTAAATTGGGGGTTAATTTTAAAAAGTTCTTTATATACTCTAGGAATAGTGCTTTGTCTCAGAAACACCTGCTAAAACTTCTTTCCCATTTTGTAAGTTATCTTTTCACTCTGTTGGTGGTTTCTCTTGTTGGACAGAAGGTTTTTAATAAGATGAGATCGAGTTATTGAGTCCTTCTTCTTGTTCCCATGCTGCTGAGGTTTTGTTCATGAAATCTTTCCCTAGGTCAGTATCATCAAGAGTTTTACCTGATGTATCTTTCAACAGGTTTATTGTTTCCTTTTAAATATTTAGGTGTCTCTTACACTTTACTTTTATTGTGGTGCATGGTGAAAGACATGGCTCTAGCTTTAATTTTTGGTAACTTCAAACCCAGTGTTTCCAGCAACACTTGTTAAAGAGGCTATCTTCCCTCCCTGAAGAGTGATTCACTACTTTATCAAAGATGAAATGACTTAGTATACTTAGTTCTTTCTGGATTTTCTGGTCTGTTCCAGTTATCCTCAAATCAGTTTCTTTGCCAGTATTGTGCTGTTTGTATCATAGTGGCTTTGCAGTATAGTTCCAGATTGGGGATTGTGATATCCCATTCCATGATCTTATTGCCTATGATTCCTTTTGTTATTCTAGGAAGAGCATTTGCACATAACATGAATTGTAGTTAAGTCAACCAAGCAATTAAAGAGGTGTTGAAATGGTGACCAAAAGTAAGCTACTTCAGTTACTCATGAAAAGAAGGCTCAGCTGCTTGGCTTTGCACCCACTAATTTATAATTAAAGTACTTTAAAAGTAGCAAGAACTAAACTCACCTATGGGTAGACTGTTCCAAGGCAGAAACACTATGGCAAAAAGACACAACAGAACAATGATTCTTAGTTCATGACAGCTAAAAGGTACAGCAGGAGAGCAGTGCCAGTGAAGAAAGTCAGAGATCACAGATGGCACTCAAGGCCATGACTTCCTGAGCCACTTTGGGCTTTCAGAGCTGCACATCTGCTAATTTGCTCCATGCTTGCACGCCAGTCAAGGTGACATAATGATTAATAATTATGCTTACACATAAGCCAACTTTGATGTTTTCCAGCTGTTTTTTTTTTTTTTATTCATTTTCTTGTTTGCGTTATTGTTTGGAGAAGTGAAGGATTGAATTCAAGTTCTTTCCCTTTCTGGGAAAATGAAGCGTCACTGAGCTGTATAGTCTTGAGCAGAATATTTTTCAATTCCCCCAAAATATTTTCCCTGAAAAGACTAATTACCTCTTCTTTTAAACCTGTGTTTTGATACCTTATAACCCAGCTGAAGGTAGAAATGCCTCTGACCTCTATTTCAGCTATGAAATGCCATGTAAAATTAGCACTGCTTCTTTTATTAACAAATTGGCATAATTATTATCTATATTATTGAATGCATTTCTATTAGGACTTCAGTTTTAGGGGTAAGTCTTTTGTCTACTTTATTGTAGTAGCTTGAATGATGTCACTCATTTTTCTCAGGATCACTTCTGAGTCCTGGGCTTAGTGCCAAGATGAGCAAACATGTCTGTAGGGGACAAGGTGGGAGCTCTGGTGTGACTGTCCCTGGGGTGATGTCCTAGTCCCTTCTGCTCTTGATGAGAAGACATGAGTGATGCTACCTCACCATTAAAGTCCTGACCTCGGGCTGTGTCCCACCCTGGCTTCACCAAAACGAGTATGTGACTAGTAGAGTGTTTCTGAGGCTTTGTCCTCTGCTCTGGGCCCCTACAGTCTGGCTAAGTTGCTATGACAACCTATTCTAAGACTTCCATAAAGTCTGCAATCATATCTTCATGGTGCCTAACCTCATTTTCTCTCATTTATGAGATATTTGTGGCTTCTTTTTCCTTGGGATCGTGGCCAAGTGAGACGATCTTTTCTGAAAGGAATGTTGAAATGTGTTGGGTGCTGGGTCTATTTGCTTAGTAAATTATAATGTGGAAGAAAATTTAGAATTGGAGTTCAATAAAATTATTTTCATCCAGATACAATGTTTGTAGTCAAATTAAGGCCAGAGAAGTAATAAATTTCACTTTGGTCTTTGTTAAGATGCAAGAGACTCATTGATAACAGCAATATTCCAAATATCATATGAACTAAAGATATGTCTCTACACTGTAGGATAATTCTGTAGTGAAATTAAGCAGCAATTATTCTTGCCTTGCACTTTTAGAAGAAAACTGTTTGAGATGAGAAATTAGGTGTTTAGGAGTGTTCTGTCTTACGGTGACCATATACCTTGAGATTATCTGTGCTTTAACAGTAGTGTTGATTTTGGTCTGCTTGCTGTTTGCTTTTAGCAGTCACAGACTTCTCAGCCTCTTAGAGGCCCGGAATCCTGAAACATCTCAATAGATTGTGCCTCAGCCACTGCTCAGTAGAGAAGTGTGAAAACAGATTTGGTTCTGCCTTGGCTAGCTTCAGCTTGCTGGCGCTTAATTAGGTGCTTATCCTTACACCTTACAACATGTTCTCTCTATATGGCTTAATTCCCAAATCATCATATTTACTTTTTCTCACAGTTCCTTCAACTTGTCAAAACTTCTCCATAAATAAAGCCATGCAATCAGCTTTCTCATGTGAACTCTCTTTCCATTCTGAGCAGAAAAAAGCATCCACTGCTTCCATTATGGTTGGATACTGTTTGTGTTACAACTAGACTTTGTTCTTGATTTTCTAATCAGCAAGGAACACTAATTTGGGGGGGGGGATTTTTAACAATCAACCTCATTTTTGACATTTCTTCTTAAAAAGGTCAAACCTTATATCTTCCTACCTTTAGGATGTTTAACATGGTTTAACAATAAGAAAAAAAAGATGCTTAAAAGGATGGAAACTATTTTCTTATTCTGATTTTTTACACTAAAAATGAAAATATGTAGAAACTATACTTTTTAAAGTAAAGACATGGGGGCCGGGGAGTTATCTCAGTGGTTCCAGCGCCTGCCTTAGAAGCGCAATGACCCGGGTTCGATTCCCCGGTAACCACATAACAATACTGCAGCAACCAGTACCACATACCACAGTGCCGGGCGTGGTGGCTCACGCCTGTAATCCCAGCACTCGGGAGGCAGAAGCAGGAGGATTGTGATGTGAGTTTGAGGCTGAGCTCAGGGCCAGCCTGAACCACAAAGCGAGACCCTGTCTCATAATAATAATAATAATAATAATAATAATAATAATAATAATAAAATAAAAAATAAAGTAAAGACATGTATGAGAAAGCCAAAGCCAACATACTAGGTAAGGAAGAGCTGAGAAGATAACCTCTGAGATCCAAAAATTACAAGGATGCCCTCTCTCACCACTTCTGTTCAATATAGTTCTGGAAATATTAGCAATAGCAATTAGGCAATAAAAATAAACAAAAGGAATAAAGATAGGAAAAGAAGAAGTTAAATTGTCATTATTTGCTGATGACATGATATTCTATCTAGAGCATCCCAAACACTCAATTAAAAAACTATTGGACCTAATAGTGAAATTTAGTTTCATAGCTGGATACAAGGTCAACGTTCAAAAATCAATAGCCTTTGTGTACACAAACAGTAGACCTGCTGAGATAGAAATTGGGGAGTCAGTTCCTTTCACAGTTGCACCCCCAAAAATAAAATATCTAGGAATCAGTCTAACAAAGGCGGTGAAAGACCTCTACTCTGAAAACTATAGCACTCTAAAAAAGGAGATAGAAGATGAAATCAAAAAATGGAAAGATATACCTTGCTCCTGGATAGGAAGAATCAATATCGTCAAAATGGCTATACTCCCAAAACTACTATGCAGATTGAATGCAAATCCTGATTGAAATTCCAACAGCATATTTCACAGCTCTAGAGAAAAAAAAAACCAAACTTTCATCTGGAACCACAAAGGACCTAGAATAGCAAAAGCAATTCTAAGCAACAGACATGGTGGGGGTATTATAACTCCCTACCTGAAACTATACTATAAAGCCACAGTGACAATAACAGCATGGTTCTGGCAAAGTAACAGACCTAAGGCTCAGTGGAGTAGACTAGAAGATCCAGAAACTACTCCAGATATACTGAGCCACCTCATCTTTGACAAAGGAGCTAAAAATCCTCAATGGGGGAAAGATAGCCTCTTTAACAAATGGTGCTGGAAAAACTGGGTTTTAACTTGTGAAAGACTAAAGCTAGACCTAGCTCTTTCACCGGGTACCAAGCTAAAATTAAAGTGGATAAGAGACCTAAATATTAAAACAGACACTCTAAACCTTCTGCAAAACAGGTTAGTAAGCTCTTGAAGACAATGGCTTAGGGAAAGACTTCTTGAACAAAACCTCTATAGCAGAGGAATTGGCAGAAGAAATCAGTAAATGGGACCTCATTCTTTAAAAAAAAAGCTTCTGCACAGTAAAGGAAACCACCAACAAAGCAAAAAGGCAACCAACAATGTGGGAAAAAAAATCTTTACCAGCTGTTCCTCAGACAAGGGGTTACTATCTAGAATATATAAAGAGCAAATCAGCCCACCCAAACTTAAAGACTCAGTTCAAAAATGGGCATCTGAAATGAATAGATACTTTTCAGAAGAAGAAGTAAGACAACTAAGAAGAATATAAAGAAATGCTCAACATCACTGTTCATTCGATAGATGCAGATGAGAACAAAATTGAAATTTCATCTAACTCCACAAAGAATGGCTGCTATCTCAGAATTTGTCAGCCCAAAATGTTGACAAGGCTGTGGAGAAGAAGAAACCCTTCTATCCCTTTGGTGGGACTGTAGACTCTACAACCTCTGTGGAGATCAGTTTGGAGATTCCTCAAAAAGCTCGGATTGTAGGTCCCCCATGACCTAGCCATTGCTCTGCTAGGTATATACACAAAAGCATTAAAAGACTCATATCACAGTGACATTTGTACACCCATGTTTATAGCAGTTCAGTTTGTGATTGCTAAATCATGGAAACCCAAATGTCCATCAACTGGAGACTGGAGAAGAAAGCTGGGGTTCTTCTACAGAATGGAGTATTACTCTGCCATAAAAAAGATAAGTTTGAATCGTTTATACTTAAATGGACATACCTTGAGGATATCCTCATAAGTGAAATAAATAGGTGACAGATAGATAAATATCTCATCTTTTCTCTGGTATGAGAAACTAAAGATTTAAATGAGTTCTAGAATTATATGTTATATATTATGAAATAGAAAAAGCAAAATAGAGTGAAGTGGGAAAATAATGAAATTGTAACAAAAAAGAAATGAAGCAAAATTTATGTATATGGGGGGTGTGTTGGTAGGGTGGGTAGGGCTATGGGAAAAATGAATGTTAAGTTGTGTCATATACTGGTACAAATTCTCATTGTTGAATGCAATCATAATGTGTATATGTAATGTACCAATACAGATTTCAATTAAAAAAAAGCTTAAAAAAATTGTGAAAGCAATCTCCTATACAATACAGCCATGCACATATATAGCATCACATGAACACAAAATCCTTCCACAATCCTAGAAAGAAGCCTAATTAAGGAAGTGAAAGGCTTCTGTACTGAAAATTTCAAACAGAAATTGATACAAGAAATTGGAAGGAACACATACAAACATAAGCACACACCCCCAACACACATACTAATTAGAAAGTCCTCTTGTGGTCATAAATTATGAGAATTGTCATTTGTAAATGTTTCTACTATCCAAAGTATTTTAAAGATTCAAGGCAGTCCCCATAAAAATACCAAAATATTTTTTACCAAAATAGACAATTTAATTGTAAAAATAGCACAGAGGTAAAAAAAAAAAAAGATTCTAAATGGCCAAATCAAACTTAAAGAAAAAGAATGAAGCTAAAATTATTATAATTGATTTTATTTGACACTATAGAGTTATAGTTATCAAAACATCATAATTTTTTTCATAAAAACAGACACATAGACAACTGTAATGGATCAGAAGCATAAAGGTAAAACTCAAAACTATGAAAGTACTAGAAGAAAACCTTGCAGGAACACTTCAACACATGATATAGGCCATTTTTTGGTAAGACATGCAAAACACAAGAAACCAAAGTGAAAATAATAGACAAAAGTGGTAATATCAAAGGTAGTGAGGAAAAAAATTCAACACATTAAAATCTGTGTAATGGGAAAAACTTTTTGCAGCCAATTATCTGATAAAGGAAATTTTTAAAGTTAAAGTTTTTGAGTGAAAGATGAGCAAAAGTTAGCAACAGGTATTTTTCAAAAGAACAAGTAAAAATGACTGACAGATACATGAAAACACACTCGGTATGATTAGCCATCAGGAAAGTGCAAATCAAAATGGCAATGATATATCACTGCATTTCATTAGCTTGTCTAATTATTATTTATCAAACATTAAAAACAAATGCAAGTGTTGTGAGGATGTAGAGAAAGGGAACTCTTGCATATAGGTAGTGGGAATGTCATTGGAGTTGTTGTGAAGAACAAAATGAGTGCTCTCAAAATTCTAAAGGTGTCTCTGGCAAACGGTGGAGCAGTCCCACTCTGGTGGTGTATATCTAATGGAAATAGAATCAGCCTAGTAAAGAGATATTTGCACTTTCGTATTTATTGAAGGACTATGTAAAATATTCAAGATATAGAATCAAACTAGGTGCCCATTATTTTGTGAGGGAGAAAGTATGAAATACATATGCAATGGAATATCATTACAATACTATTCAGCCATAAAAAATGTGAAATTATTTTTTTTTTGCAGGAAAATGAGGAGAAACAGAGAAAATTATATGAAAGAAGGTAGATCACAGAATAAGAACTACTGTTTGTTCTCTTTGGCAAATAGGGGTTTACTGTGTTGATCTGAATATGGAGTAAGAATTGCCAGAGATCTGGAAGGTGGTGATGGGGTTGGAAAAGAAAGTTTGGATAGTTACACCAAACACATTTAGAGGGAACGAGCTTGTGGTCGTGCTGGTTGTGATCCATAGTTCACAATAGCCTGTTTTATACCAATTTAGAAGAGAGGAGTTTAAAGTCTTTATGAAAAAATGACCAGGGGATAGAAATCCTGGGGATGCCACCTCTTTATGTGCTGTAAAGACAGTTGAAGATATCACATAAGTATGTCCAGTTGCTACATGTCAATCAAAAAGTAAAAGGTAGAAAAAAATAAGAGTAATAAGCCTAAAAATGAAAAGGAGCTACATATGTTCTGATCTAGTTGATCATGCAGAAAAGAAGTGTTTACTTCTGATACTGGTCTTGCTTGGCTTGCACATTGAGATCATTTGGAAGCCCACAAGCCCATTGTAGTCTCCACTGCCTTGCAAATCGCTGATGAAAAACAGAGAGTTGCTGGCACAGAAATTATTAACACCTCTAAACACTTCTAAAATATGTGCATGTGCTAATTTGTAAATATAGAAGTTCTTAATTTGAAATTTGCAGTTTACAGCATCCCTGCAAGGATTTTATGCTGTTGATGTCCATAACAAGGACACTTCCTGTACCCAGCTCTGTGGACTTTTAGAGAGTGTCTATAAAATATGAAAATAAATAAGAGAAAGGGAGTTGGACCTTCTTTTCATGTTTATGACAGGTTTTATCAGGAACCAGAGCCTCATTTATGTCACCATGGATACATTTTACAAGTTTGGACTCACAAGACTGTGCCAGAATCTGAAAGCCTTGCACCTTGTTTTGGAAAGCAATTATCATATGCAATTCACTGACCTTTCAGCGTTTGTTTTGATTGGTTAGTGGTTATACCTTTACAGCTCCGCCAGACTGTAAACAAGAGAATGAAACTGCATATGTAAAGGTCAGAAAAATTTATTGACAAAATTTATGAAACCCTATACTTTTCTATGAATATAAAAGACTTAAGTTTATACCCTTGTCTTTAAAATATGTATGTGAAAACAGAAATCTTAAAAAATGAGTTCAAAATGTGAATCGTTAAATATTTAACTCCACTGTGAATAAATCTAATTTATGTGTAATTTTTCTAGAGAGTTGTATTTCCTCACAATCATTTTCAAAATATTTTTAAAGGAAGATAGCATTGAGTTTCTATATAGTCACAGAAATTACATTGGAAAATTCTCAAAATTTAGTTGTGTAGTTTTATAAATTCTCAAGTTATCATTTTCCTTTTTCTTCGATGGATGATTAATAAGTAATAAATATTTATTGAACAAAATCTCCAACAATATAAATAAACATCTAAAGAAATATACATTCATTCAACCTTAGAAATCCTTAAGTAGTTCAAAGAATGATCAGCCTTTCCCCTTCACTCTGAAAAAATGGAAAAGAAAATTTTATTTGGTGCAGAATTACCCTTTAAGGTCCAATTAAGGGAGAATAAAGTAGATAAATTTTTTAAGAAGTTGAATGTTACAATTAATGTGAATACTGTCCAGAAGCATTCTGTAGTATAGACTGTTCAGAACACTCTCCTTTGATACAGAAAACAATGTGTAGAAAAAGAGAGCAAGAATCCAAGCATAGGTGGGAGCATTGTCATAACACGAGATAATAAGCACAGCAGAAGGAATAAATCAATCAGCTCTTTGGAGTGTTGCAAGTGAGTAGGCAGAAATTGTGTGACTGATGCATAAAAATGGTTCCCTATAGTCAGTAACACACATGTAGCATGTGAAGGGGATGACTTTGGAATTCAGGTAGAGTCTCTCCACTCATTATGGATCTTGTATGAGTATTATGGTAAGAAAATGTCACAGCTTGATACATTTATCCATCTCTGGGGCTAAGAAGATAAAAACGACTCTGGAGATCTCTAAGATGGTCTCTGGGCTGCTTAAGAATTTTTTAAATGAAGTACTAGCAGAAGGGAAAAGCAGCAATTATCTTGGTTTGTGTTTTCTGAAACTTCCAGACAAATGTTATGGCTTTTCAAAAAATGAATTATACACATTTTCAGTACATAATGATCACGTTCCTAATGTGGAGTTTGTGTAGGTACTTTACACATCTTGATTTGTTTTTCATCTCCTACCCTTCCCATTCTTTCCTGATTCTTCCATCTCTTGGTTACTTTTCCACTGGCAAAAGGGTCTATCACTTTTTATTTTTTCATTCCTTTTTCTCTCCTTCCTCCATCTCTTGTTTCCTGACTTATTTTTTAAAATATCTCCCTACTTCCCATGGCTTTTGATTTCATCTCCCAGTATCTACACTGTTGTATAAAAGATCCTCTTACTAGTATGTTTATAAGAGAAGAATTCAGCAAATATAAAAAATGCAATATTACTTACATGATTAATTTAGCAGTAAGTATTACTTGCATTTTGCTATCTTCTCTCTCTCTCTCTCTCTACCCCTCTCTCTCATCCATCCTTCCCTATTTCCCTCTTTATTCTTTGCTTGGTAAAGAGAACTATTGCTATGGTGTGGAGGAGGTTCTAATGTATCCTCCAAGGTTGCTGTGTTGAATTTGAGCCTTTACTATGAGCTACTAAGACACCAGAAACCTAATCTTACTATGGTGTTTTGAGATAGAGCCTTTGAAATGTGATTAGGATTAGATAAAGTCATTGAATTGAAGCCCTCCTGATTGAATTTACTGGCTTCATAACTAGAAGGAGAAGAGACACAGGCACTCCCTGGCTCTGGCTTTGTGACACCTTGTAACATTCAGATGATGCCAGGAAGAAGGTTATGAGTTGAGACAGTCCCTTGACATTGGATTCCAGAACTGAGTCAAATGAACATCTTTAAAAAAATAAACTTTGTGTATAAGTGAGGGTTTTCTAAAGAAACAGAACTAATAGAAAATATAATCTTAAACATAATAGGCTTACAGGTCTGGAGGAGGGAGAGTCCATCCGTAGTGGTTCTCTACAGTCAGGACTGTTGACAATGGGTGCTATACCAGGGTCGGATCTTCCTGCTCAGTTGCTGGCCTACATGTTGACCATTCACTTGCATGCCCAGAGCTGTGCTCCACTAATCTAATAGGAATTTCTTAATCATTCCAATTCATATGCCATGATTAACAGTCACACCCTAGATCAAGTCATAGAAAATCGCATAGTACAGTTGACAAGTTTGGAGATGACTCAAGGGTATTTGCATAGAGTACAGAGGCAAGGAGGTCTTCATACCAACATCCTACAATACCCTGAACCCTTAAACATGTATCTGAGCATAGAAGTCAGTCCTCCCCATTGAAGCCTGAGAGGACTGCAGACTTGCACAGAATGACAATCATGGACTACAGCTAAGGGACACCTGCATGCATTCCCATGCAGCAGACACTGGAAGGTATTGGATGTGCATGGCTATAAAATAGTAAGCTGGGCAATCACAATAATGGTGAATGTTTACATTTTTAAAAACTCTTACTGCAAGAGTAAGAGTTACTGAAAGAGTGATGGCATGAGTATGTGTGAAATGGGGAGTATTCTGAATACTCTGAGAGTTTAGAGGCAATGTGTCATAATTTTTACTGTCATATTTTTATCTAAGTATATATTGTATTTTTGATTATCCCTTATTGATCAACAGTTCACAGTAATTTCTGTCAAATACTGTGCCCTCACCCACCTTACTCACCAAATCTAGCACTGTGAAACTTCTAGTTATTCCCCAAAATCAAAGTGACCTGGGAAAGTATGTTTTAAGTGAATTTAAAATATGGGGTCACAACAGCATTGACTAAATGAATTTATGAAAGGGGACCTCCAGAAACACTGCAAAAAGTGGCAGAGTGATGAGATGAGTATGTTTAAAGCTTGGGGCAATAGTTAAGAGGGATTAATGGCAGTGTGCCTTTTACAGTAGTAACTTTTGACTGTAACATTCACTGTATGCTTTGATCATATGTAAGTTGCACATAAATAGTATAAGATGGTTCTGAGACAAAGCAAATAGTGGAACTGAAAGAAGATACTGTTTTAATAATCCAACAAGAGATATGAAAGATATGAATAAGGGTGGTAACAGTGTCAGTGATGTGAAAGATAGATCTGGAATGTTCTAACATAAGACTTTACAGAGTGGATCACTATAAAGGAAGGAAGGAGGTGACAGAAGGAAAGTCACAAGGGATTAGAGGATAGCATTAAGTGACTTTAAGATTTTGAATTCAAGTCAATGGTAAAACCTTTAGCAGAATTTGATTATTCAAGCATGAATTCAGCAATTATATTCTAAACATTTGTGAAGAGTATAGCATTAAATTATATCTATCAGACACTTAAAGGTGAACTTCAAATTAGCCACACCTTGCAAATTACACAGTGCAAATAGAAAACAATGTGAAAATTTTAGAATGGATGAATTCATCTAATCTGTAGGAGTTAGGGAAATGTGTGAGCTGAAGTTTGCATAGTAAAGTTTTTCGTGTTTATTGTAGCAATGAGCATGAGAAAAGAAGTAGTATTAACCAGCACACAGATATGTATATATAAGCAGATAGTGCAGTTACATTAGATTGCAGATGTGTTAAAAAAGACTAAGGTAACAATGCTTCTCAATTGTCAGCCTATAATAAGCATCTTCTTCCATAGTGAAATCTCAGGACAATTAAATTAATGCCTCCCATGCAAGACAACCTAACATGTTTGGAAGAAATGGTGCATCACCTTCTTATTAAATAAGTGATATGTGGATAGTTGAAATATGGAAGATTGCTTAGATCCAGCCCAGGCAAACTACTGCTCATGAACCAAATTCAGTCTTCAGCTTATTCTGGAGTAATTATTATCCACTTTTATTGGAGCACATCCACTCTCCTGCATGATGTGTTGTCTATGACTCTTAGCAGAGATGATGTGACCTGCAGAGGCAAAAGTATTTGCATTTTCAGAAAGTATGTAAATGCCTGCTCTGGATCCTGAAACAGATTTGAGGAAAGAGAAATAAAAAACCCGTTTAGTCATATTCCAAATATATAGCCTTACACCAGCAGAGTACTAACAATAGAAAGGGAAATGAAGTTTGTATATGATCTATGTGTTGGCACGTGTGTTGTGACGGTTGTCTGAATGCAGGTACAATAGAGAAGAGGAACAGTGACGTGCTCCACTGTTCCACGTTAACCTTCATTATTTAAGTGCTCTTTTGGAGGGAAACGTTCTTCAACTCACCCTAAATCAAGTTGTTTATTCCTCAGCTGGATTTCTTTTTCTAATGTTTAGATGGGATCAACTTCATAGTGAGGGTAGCAACATTGATTAAGAATGAATTATGCTTGAGAGGAGCTGTTGCACATCGCTACAGAAAAGCTCAAGTAAAAAGATAAAAGTTGCTGTGACACTGAACACCTGGAAGAGGGAGGAGAGCCAGGGACTGGGAGCAGCATGAAAATGTTCGGTCTCATGTGGCCTTTTAGAATACTCTACACCTAACATTTAAAATTTAAATTTACTCTTTTTTTACACTACAAAGTGAGATTACACAAGATAAAAAGCAAGATTTTTTTTTTTGTAAAATTACCAAATGGTCTTTGTTATTTAAATTCTCTGCTGCTACAAAAACCAATGACATGTATAATGGTGCTCAGAGTTCAGTACACTGAAGACTAATATTGTGGAATAAGTTCAGCACAATTTAGGCTCCACACACCTCTCGTTGGCCTTGAACAACAGACACATCACAATAGATTATAATTACCTAAGGTGAACATGTACAGGGACATGGACAAGATGCTAGACAAACACCGATGAAACACCGACACAGATATTTCAAATGGAACTATATGCGTTTTTATTGAAGTACATCAGATTTTTCTCTACTCTCTGAAATTTTAATGATAATGCATTATTTATAAAATGTAAAAAGCTATTTTATATTTTTTAAGAGAGTAAAACACAGCAGCCCTCATGGATCACCACAAAACATTAGCTTTGGCAATATCCATCAGGCCAGGAAATTATTAGGCTACCTCAAGATTCCTACTGAATTTTCACTCTATGATTGAATGAATGAGAAAGCTGGAAGTGCTGTGGAGGTCTGCTCATGCTTTGTCGGCTGGCCTCTTTACTTCTGCAGGTAAAAGGTCTTCTGGAGCCCAGTCGCTCTCTTCTGTGATATTTCTCTTCTTTTAAAGCCTACCAATAGCCACATCCTCAGCTTTTGCCTGCTCTTCCTGTTTTCCTCGGGGGTTGGCGGTTGATAATAGATGCTGATAATCCTTTCTGTCATTCACTCCAGTATTGTTCTCAGGATATATTTGGTGTGTTGTCTTCCATGAACTAGAGCCCTACAAATGGAAGCAGCACTACTTACAGGGAGTCATAAGTGTTTCTGACAATTTCACCAATGACACTTGTGTCATTACACTTCTCTACAAGAAAATCTCTAAAGTTTGTATATCACAGATTTGAGGTACCTTTAGACAGCTGACTCCGTGATAAGATACAACATAACATTCTAGATGCTTTCTGCTCACATGTGGTGGAAATCTACGCCTTTCCCTTTTCTGGGTATTTTGTTCTTATTTATTTAGTAGATTCTCATAATACATCTCAATAATTTATTTCCATATGGCCATTATATTAGCAAGAATTTCTTACCTATTTTATGTCCATGTCAAAAGATTCAGAGATCTAGTAGCAAAGTCTTTATGGACTAACCATCTCCTAAATCTTATTGTATCAATTCTAAATATGATGATAACAAACATGGAAACCAAGATAATATAATTTAGTGTTCTGTATACACTTTTGAAGTACTTTAAAAATTATAAGATACCTGATTTTATGAATATTAAAATGTCTTATAGTATGGTTTAGATTTAAATTTCCTCAAAAATATTGTGTGTTCAAAGGCATAGTTTTCTGGTTATTAGATCATGGAGTATTATACTCATCAATGAACTAACCCATTGTTGAGTTGGTAGCTGTTGAGGAGGGCTGGTTAGAGGCAGCAGGTCCTTGAGGATGTGTCTTTAGACAGGCCTCCTCCACCTCTGTCTCCTCTTCATGCTTACTAGCTACCACGAGCTGAGCAGCATTCTTCCACTAGCTACCTCTGTCATGGCATTGTGCATTGAAGCTGGCTAAGCATGAACTAAACTCTCTGAAAACATAAGTCTAACTAAGCCTTTTATCCTTTAGGAGAGGACGTTAGGTAGTTTGTTCCAGTGAGAAAATATCTGAACAATATACCTTTAGAAAAAACATGAAAGATTACATGATAGAAGATAAAATACTAAAAATACTAGAAAATACTATAAATACTAGAAAAGTGAATATGAAGTAAGTTGTATATATCAGAGTAGACTAACAGAATTACTTCATCAACTAAAAGCCAGAAAAATGAAAAAAATAAGTACAGAGAAATGAGGCAAAAATAAACTTTTATATTGACAAAAAATGTATAGTTGAGCACCAGAGATATAGCTTAGTGGTTCCTGCACCTGTCTTGCAAGAGCAAGGGCCTGGGTTAGATCCCTGGTAACCACATAACAATACTGGGCGTGGAGACTCACCCCAGCAGCAATCAGTACCACATACCACAGTGCTGGGCATGGTGGCTCACACCTGCAATCCCAGCACTCAGGAGGCAGAGGCAGGAGGATTGCTGTGGTGTGAGTTTGAGGCTGAGCTCCGGGCCAGCCTGAACCACAAAGCAAGACCCTGTCTCAAAAAATCTTTAAAAAAAAATTGTGCAGTTGAACTAAGCATCACCAGTATGTATTTCTTTAAGTGTCCTTTATGATGTTGTGGAAGCTCAGGATTTAGTCTGGCCCAGACATGTGTTATTATAAAATAAACAGTGATAGGAATGAGGTATTTATTTCCCTGTGACATTTACTGTATTCTTATCTTTAATGCATGACTAAAGATTCAGAACTGCATAATGAACCAGAAAATTCCAAACTGCATAATGAAATTTTCCAGAATACCATGATGACTTAGAGATACAATTCATGAGTAGAGAGAGTTCTACTTCAAATCCATGGCCAGACTCACACCTGTGCTTCCCCCAAATATGTTGAAATCTTTGTAACTAGGTAGTTACTAGTGGATACTAAATGGAAAATCTAAATACTTCTGAAATTAAGATTTAATATCTTCTAACAGTAAGTTGAGGCTAACAAGAAAGAGATCAAATTATCTCTCATTCAAAATCTTGGGAAATAACTGGTGAATATTGGTGAAGCAAGGTGTGAGTCGTGCTACAAACTACAACTTAGTTCTGAATTTTCCAATATGTAATTGTATTGTATGGCTTACCACTAACCATATCTGAATAAATGGAGAGATTGAGAGCACATTCCAATGACCCTAACATCATCAGAATACTTCTTTACTTTTTTACAATGTCCACAGTGTAACAAAAAATATATCAATAGGCAGCATGCTGACAAAGTCACTAGTCAATGAGACACACACAGGTAGACAGGAAACAGACTAACACATGATGCAGTTCTGACCTTAGCAACAAAGATTAGGAATAACAATTGCTAATATGATAATGCACAAAAATATATAAGTTAGATGAATCATGGAAACTTTTGCAAATAGTCTGAATCTGTACAAAATAATGCAGACATCTTAACACTGAGAATAAAAATTGAACTTCATTCACTGAATAAGTTTGTGTTAAAGGAAACACAAGAAACATAAGTGAACATGGAAGGAGCCAGGAGAGAGGCCCATGAAGATAATCTAAAATGATTCATGTAGATAAACTCAGCTGACAAGTTTGGGAGAGACTAAGGTGAAAAAGAAATGGATCTCTATTAAAACGTAGTATGTACCTATAATGAACACTCAGTGAGAAAGTAGGATGGAATGTTGCAGAAAGCATAGTTAAGACCAATCAGTCTAACAATTTATAAAAATTATAAAGAATATTAACCAACTTCAAAAAAACTTGACAAAATCTAATGAATGTAACACAAAGAAAGCTATATCAAATCAAACTGCAGAGCCCCAGCTCAAACAAAACGAAAATAGATGTCAGAAAAGAAGTATTTGAACAAAAAGTAGAAACACTGAAGATGATAAAATGACACTAACTTACTAAGGAAAAAATGTACCACTATAAAATGCTAAAGTTAGAGAAAATATACATAAAAGTGAGGATCAGTAAGTATATTAGTACAAATAACACTGTGAATGTTTGAGCAGATTAGAACTGTGAGAATACTAAAGTTCTACCAACCAAGGAAAAATTATCCCAGATATAAAGATGAAACTATAAGAATCAGTGAACTTCATTAGAAAATTATTTAAATTATTTTTGTATTCAACTGTGATGGACATTGGTGGCTACAATAACAAGCTTTAAAATTTTGAATAAATTCTGTATAAATTACAGGACCCGTGTTGATCATTTTAATGTCTCACACACTTAAACTATAATTCTCAGCATGGATAGATTTTCTGGAAAATTTTCCCAAAAAGTAAAGAATAAATATGATTTGCAGAACAGTTCCATGAAAGAAAGCCAAAAGTCATTTACAAGATTCTCATAGCAACGTTGTTTTTATACCCACATCCTCAAAATAGTAAAAGTGTCTGCCACAGTCATTTGATTTACTAATGCAGGGTAATAAAATACAGTAATCAAAAAAAATGATTACTGTGTCCAGCTACATATTTTTACAAGGCCACTAATCATGGTCATCCATCCTAATGACCAATTATATCTTGATTACATTCATAAAGACTATTCTCAGATATGGTCACATTCTGAAGTGTTAGGAACTAGGGCTTCAACATACATTTTGAGGAAAATACAATTCAATTTGCAAAATACATTTTCTGTAATAAAAAAATAGAAATATTGCAATGAAGGAGATAAAAAGGGATGGAATTCAAATAATCCATGAGGTTATAATACCTATTTCTATGCCAAATGTTAATAGGAATTAAAACATAAATATTTTGAAAATTTTAAAGGATAAGATGCATTCAGGAAATTAGGACCTCTTCATTTTTTTCAACCAAAACATTTAGTTGCCACAAAATTAAGTGATTTGTTTAAGACCACACATCTCCTTAGTGGGAAATCTGAACTAAAAGCCAATCAAATGCTAACCCACCCCTCCCCGAAATGAGCACCCAAAATTTTGTACATTGTGATCAAATGATTTCTAGAATATTTCCAGCAGCATATTCTCTTTACTTGGCACATCTTTGTTCACGATTTTATAGTCATGCTGAAGAAGAGCAGATTAAAGGAATTTCATTGCAAAGGTGAAAATCAGAATGGCATTTGTGACGCTCTAATGCAGGTTGCCATCTGGCATACACAAGGGTGTTACACTAAATGGGATCGCAGTGAGCTCTTTTTGGAAGTGAACCTTTCACAAACTGGGAAACTTTAGGGGAATCTTTCTTTTTTAAAAAATGGGATTTGAGAGTGAAATCTGTACAGCTGGCCAAAGAAGGAAACTTGCACTGGTTGCCAAAGTCGTATTTTAAATGAATTTGCAATCCTCTATAATTCTTTCTGAACGGCGATAGAAATTTTGATGAATTAAATACTTTTTTTCTCTACAGAGAATCGTCACATAGCAATACATGAGAATTAAAATCCGTTCCTTTCTCTTTTTTTAGTCTTTCTCTTTTTCTTCTTTTCCCTTTCTGTCTTTCAATGAAATCAGACTTGTGAAGAGAAAAGGACAATGAAGACAATTCATACAGCTGACTGACATAAATCTTGCAGTCCTGTTAGAAATTCATCCTGTATATTGGCCAGTGAAATATCCAAATAGTGAGTAATTCTGGCTTCCATGTTTTGTGTAGAAAATATATGATGTTTCCCCCAGTGGAGCTAGTTAGGGTCCGGGTTCCATCCATGGCAGCCACATACAATGCTGGATGTGAAGACTTACACCCAACAGCAGTCAGAACCACATACCACAGTGCCAGGTGTGGTGGCTCATGCCTGTAATCCCAGCACTCAGGAGGCAGAGGGAGAGGCAGGAGAATTTCTGTGAGTTCAAGGCTGAGCTCAGGGCCAGCCTGAACTACAAATTCGAGACCCTGTCTAAAAAGAAACCTAACAAAACAAAAAACATCTTTGGTAAGAAGTGTTCTGATTCAGTTCTGTAGAGTGTAGTTAACAGATGCTTCCTAGAACTCATTTTCCATCAAACCATCCATTTTCTCAAATATATACCCTGTTTTCTTGAGGTGCTATTGATGTTCAGATCTATCCTCTTATTTTGCTCTGAGCTTTTGAGTCCTTCATGTCAGGAGGGTGGTGCAGGGGAACAACCGAAGGGCTTGGCATATCTCACGGAATTACTAGTCCTGCCATGATACACGTGACAGACATGGGCGCTCTCAGAAGCTGCCAGTCACCAGTAACTGCACATGGAAGGAAAGTAAAGTCCTTCTTTAGTAAAGTCAAGTCTTTCTTTTTCTTTTTCTTTCTTTCTTTCTTTCTTTCTTTCTTTCTTTCTTTCTTTCTTTCTTTCTTTCTTTCTTTCTTTCATCTTTCTTGCTTGTTTGCTTTGTCTTTCTCGTTTCTCTCTCTCTTTCTCTCTCTATCTCTCTCTCTCCGCCCCCCGTCCCCTTCAGTCTTTCTCTCCATCTTTTTTGTGGTACTAGGGATTTAACTTATAACCTTGTGCTTGCCATACAGGCAGCAGCAAATCCCTAGCTCTTACAAGTTACTATTTATAATGATTTCTATCCAATTATATTTCTGTGGGAATACATACATGGTTCATATCATTTGTACATGTTGTCTGCACATGAGTGAATATGCTTGATGAATATACTGTAATGATTTAGAAAATTAATAAAGTAGCTTAGAAGTAAAACAGCATGAAGAAAATAAATCCCACATTTTTAATTTTAGGAAGCATGTTGGTTATATTGTATTCTTTATAACAACATGTTTAAAAGACACGTTTACTTATATTGTTAAACATGTTACAGAGTCAGGTTGTATCTATCTTCTGGCTTTGTTCCTGTCACCATTCTCTTGCTGTAGGATCACGACATACTCTCACTCACAGAATGCTTCTTTGTTCGCTTCTCTCACTGATACTTTTTGAACTTCCAGCAAAATAAGCATGAATATTTTAACATAGGCTCTAACATCCATTCTAGATTTTCCTTGGAAGAAAACTTATTTGCTTTTCTACCAGTTCTCTTCAGACCCCGGAAGTGGGTCTGCAGAGACATTTCACAAGCACCGGGTCAGAAGTGACAGCATTTGCCATGTGCTCTCCTCATTCAGTCCGGTGCTGTTTCTAAGTTCTCTGTGAAATGGTATTCTCCTCTAGTTCAACTTTATTCCTGAATTTCCTATTCAGTTCTTCATTTTACCACTTCAGGGATGATCTCAGTTTGAACTAGAATATAATTTCACACAAACTCACTCCACTTATTTTCATATGGTGGCTCAGAAGATGGAACTGGTCACATTTTGAGTTGGAAATAAAAATCAAGAACAGGGTAAGGAAACAGAACTTTTTCATGGGAAAATAGTAAATATCTGAAGTGCAGCATTACAGCAGAGAAAGTAAATTAAGTAAATTTTTTCTGACTTTAGAAATCTATTTGCAAAATCACAAGACTTTTAAAAATTGCCAAACTACATTGTATGAGCCAAATGCCAACAGAGCAATGACCTTTCCATTTACTGGCACAACAGAATCCGAGATCAGAAAGCTCCAATTTAAAGCAAACACTAACAAAAAATTCTCCAGCGATGACTCCTGCGTCAGGGCAACTTAATATAACATGACATATTGTAAAGTGTGTTTGGCATTTTAGGTGGTATTTGGTCTTTACGGTAAAATATTTTTGAAATTTCAAAGAGCAATAGTGGGAGATTTGGTGAGAGAAAAACGTGTCAAAGTTGATTTTATTAATGTTAATGAGGGAAGTGAAGATGAAGTAGAACTATATGGGGCATAGCTAGAAGCAGAATGGCAAAATGGGTAAAGGCAAGTTATACTGTAAACAAAACAACGAGAATGCATTATAGAAGCTTTGTATTCTTCCCTGGAAATATGCTATAGAGAACACAGATCACGAGACATTTCAAATCAGATTTCTAATTTTAGAATGTTAGAGCTTCTGGGTTTTCTGTTTGTTTGTTTCACATACATTTCTTTATAAGTTTAATTACCACAGCAAGAAATTAAAAATACCAATTCCTTTATAACAAAGTCCAATTCATGTATATGTATGTGTTCACATATGTATACAACCAAAGAGATTGTTTTCTAAAATCTTCACTTAAAATGTGTCCTTTACAGATCTCTTGTTAATGATGGAAAGTATAGATTCCCACATCTTGGGCTTTCAGGGTTGAAATCTTTCTGTCAACATTTTAATTTTTGCCTACATATTCTTATCATTAAATGGAATTATAAAATTGCAGATTTTGTCACATTTACATTTGCATAAATGGCTAAGGTGACATATATGATGACTAATCCTTTCCAAAAACATACTTCTTGTATATCTGTATAAAGGACAGTAAAAGGAAGGGGAAATATTTTAGAGACATATCATTATCTACAGTGTTTTAGAACAATATTTGGAGATTTATGAATGTGATGATTATTTCTCTTTCACAGCAAACATATTGTGTACATAAGCTATCTATAGCCAGACTTCATCACAAGTGTTTGAAAGGCCACTGCAACTACAGGATTTTGCCAGACAGTTAGTAAAACAAATTGAGTCTATTGAGAGATTAATTCACCAGCTGAAAGAAGTACATTTGCTATAGAGTCATCAGATATTCTGCCCACCAAACTCATCCTCCAAGATAGCATCTCTAATGAGCTTCCTAAACCAATTAAATAGAAGCAGGAAGCATCAGTCATCAAAACTGACTATTTTCAGCTAACCAGCTGCTTTCACAAAATGCCTGGTATTGAGGAAAGGAGGCATTCTGAGCGGTTGTTGTATATTTTTTTTCACTCTGTCCTCTGTTGGCTTCTCAGTTTTATGGATGCATTGCCCTGCACAGAGCCCCGTAAACATAAATGAGTGTGGTGCTTTATAGTGCATCAAGTGCTTTCCCGTGCATTATTATTCAATAGAATAAAATGAGTTTTAATAGGCTTAAGTGATTTGCCTAAGGCACACAATTAATGTGTGGCTGATACTCAAAATCATGTCCTTTCCTCTCTTCTAATTGTTCTATAAATATGGATGTATTGATTGACTCTGCCTTCCATGACAGGGGATAGGTTAAAATTTTAAAATGCCATCAATTTTTATTTGGATAGACTCAGATGATAGAGTCAGGGGAGTATAGATTGAAAGATAGGGATTTTTATTTGAATTTGATTCCTTCTTTCAAAGATAGGATTTGGGAAGAAATTTCTACTGATTCTAATAGTAATAATGATAAAATAGATTACCCATCAGCAGGCACTTACAATATGCTAATACTCTATAAAATGTAACACAAACAATACTTACAAGAACTTCTAAATAGATATTCCTATCTCATTTTACAGAGAAAATATAGGCCCAGCGAAATCATGTTATATTTATTTGGATTTTTTATAACATGACTATATGGAACATCATTTGTGTGTGATTTGTGTATGCAGTTCATATGAAGATTGGTCAGTTTGTGACATGAATGTGTGCAGTCAAAAGACTACTTTTATGTTTCACTTATGAAAACTAGTTTCTTAAACATTTATTGAGATGGTTCTTTCTGATGGAAAATATTTTTTTTGGCCCCAAATATGTCTTAAGCACAGGATGTGAAATAGTACTTTCCCATGAATGTGAAGCCAACAGAGCAGTAGGTATGTGGAGTAGTGACATGTTTTGGGGGGAAACAAAATACCTGATACATATACCTTACAGAAGGAGATTATCTTGTGTCACGGTTTCAGAGTAATGCTCAGCTGCCAAGCGGAGCTGCTCACCTCAGGGCAGAGAAAGAGAAGCGCAATTGAAAACACACACCTGGCACCTACTCCCCACCCAGGTCAGACCTACTTTCCGGATGGCCCCTCTGCTGTGTACTCCTCGTGCTCCAGAGTCTCTCCCCATCCCCAAACTGCTGAGCACAGCAGCTTTTGGGGGGATATGTTTGGTCTAAACCACACCAGCAGGTGTGTGCACCTATCTTTGTGCTGGGAAGAAGGGAATGGAAAGAGTAGATCCTCCCTTGAAGACAGGAGAGGAGTTCATTACCTGTGACCCCAGTCATGAACCAAAGGCCCCCCTCCAGCTTGAGAAGAAACTGACTTTTTGCACAAGCTAACATTTGAAAATATTTCTATATTGCATATTATAAGGAAATCTTTTGGTGGGAATTGTATGCTATCTCTAATCCTGGCAGTAGGGAGGCTGAGGTAAGAGGATCACAAGTTTGTGAATCCAAGGTCAGACTGGGCTCCGTAGTGAGTTGAAGACCAGCCTGAACTAGGTTGGTGAACACTGTTTCAAAGAACAACGCAAATGCCTTGGGTTCAGCTCAGTGATTCTGGCACTTCCCTCACAAGTACTACACCCAAATTAGATCCCTGGCACCAAAAAAAGAAAAAAGGAAATTTTAAAAAAAGAATAAAAGACAGAAAAAAATTTTCTTAAATAACAAGTTTCTGGGTGGGATAATACTTTTTAAAATTATATCTTTTCAAAGGTTACCAAGAAACAATTTATCATGTTCACAAAATTAAATCTTTAGACCATTTCTCCCTTTCCTCAATTTTCAGATTATTTCATTTAATTTTGTTATGTATTCATAATGGTATCTTTTAACTGAAGTGTATCAAGAGTACCTTTTGAAAACAAAGATATTTCTTCCCTTTTAATACAGATACCTGTTCTACAGCATATACTTGTTCAGTCAGCTTTCTGTCCATATGATAAAACACCCAAGGCAAACAACCTGAAGGAAGGCAGCTTTACTTGGCACAGAGTCCAGAGCTTTCTGACTGTGGACAGCTGGTTCCATGACTCTGGGATTTTAGGGTAAGGCAGAACATGCAGGAAGGCATGTGGAAGAAATGTCCTGCACTTAGGAAGCAGAGACAGAGAGCTAGAAAGGACAGGATCATGCACAAGACGATGTCCCCCACTCATACCCATAGGCCCAGTCCCCTCCACTAGATCTTACCTCCTCAATCCTATTACTTCTTTATAGTGTCATCAGATTATAATATCATCATTGCATTAAACCATTGATCAAGTAACAGCTCCCATGATCCCATTTACCTTCTGAAAATCCACCTCTGAACACATGAAATTTTAGGGAACATTTTAGATCTAAGCCATAACAGTACTCAATCAGTGCCATTAAATGAATAAAAGAATCTATCAATCTAGTGGTGAATAAGTGTGGATCCAACGTTATTTTAAAACATTTACTCCTCTGATCTTTTCAGTAAAACTGAAGTCACTACTAAATTATAGAAGGCATTGAAAACAGGATGAAGTCAAGAAACTTTTCCAAACTTCTAATAAATAAATTCACATATATATTTTAAGCATCTACCTTGTGATAAAAATTCTAGACATGAATGGAAGTGTATAAGACTAATTAAGTCCTGGTCTCAACTCTGAGAAACCTACTTTAATCAAAAAGATGTGACATTTGTTTAAGAAAGTTGATTAAGCGCCAATCAATGGTATGGAATTAAAATAACCTTGAAGTGTTTGTGATAGAAAAAATAAATATTTGAATTTGAGTTTAAAACAAGATAGAGCATGGTAAGTTAAAAAAAGGAATAAAAGCAATAGTTGCAAGTTAGGAAACTACAAAACAAGTACAAATAAAATTGTAGAATATAAAGCCACATAGCCACATAGTCTGTAAGAATTCTGCTTTATAGCCGAATTCTGATGCAGAAGAACTGTTTAGATATGACTTCTTAAAAATCAAAACAGTATATTCAATGGGATCTGGACTGTCATGCACCACTGAACACCAAGCCTCATTTCCAAAAGTCTATCAGTATACATTGAATAAGGGGAGGCATCCAGTTTCCTTATGTATATTTAGAAAGTGAGAGGTGAATCCGAACTAGACACAATTGTTTCCTGCGATGTCCTATGAAACTTTAAAGAAATCAACATGAGGCTCTAGTGTGAATTTCTTGTCTACCACATGTACCACTCTTCTTGTGATTCCTCTATTAAGATATTTTTCTCTCTGCAGATACAGGTTGGGAAGCAGACATTTTTCACAGTAAAAATCTCTGATAGCATTATAGCTGATAAATGACATGGTGAAAGTACTGATTTGGAGAAAATAATATGGTGGTGGTGGTTAGGTGAGGCTAATGGCCCCTGCAGAAAGGGATTTGCAGAGATAGGTTGTAACACCATAGGAATACTCGAGACAAAGAACTTCACTGTAGGACAGAGTGTGGGAGTGTTCATCCTCACCTCCAATTGCCACTTACAGATGAACTAAGAGTACAAAAAGGCTGCAAATAAAGAATAGAGTGTAATTTGTACACAGGCGAGAGGACAGATATGCTCTTATAATAGATTGGCTCTCTGAAAGAGGCTAAGATGAAGAACACTTACATTCTCAACTGAAACACATTTATTATTTTTTATGAAGTGGGGAGGAAGGTGAACAGAGGAAGGAGAAATCAGGATAGCTAAGCACAAAAAGGAGAGAAAAATAGGAAGAAACATCTTACTATGAAAAGTCCATTGGTTTGATTAGAAATTCACTGGAAATTTTTGCAAAACTATAGGTATTTCAATTATAAGAATGAAAATATAAAGATGAATTGCATTTCTTGACATAATAGCTGTGAAGTTAGTAAGTAAAATGTATAAAGCAGAATTTCCTTGCAAAGGAGAAGAAATATTGACTCTAGTAAAGGGATGAAGATTATAGATACCTTGAATCATAGGTCAGTTGGAATGCTAGGTGTGCGAAGTCTGCCAAAATAATGTATATACACTTCAGCATTTCTTTTGTAATGAATGTCTAGAAACCAATGAACACCACTTTGAACACCTCTAATAAATGTACAGGCCAAAGATTACTTGGTATTAACCTTATGGTGTCTCAATAAATTTATTATAAAATATTTACTTGAGTCTTTCTTTTCTTGATGCATACTTTTTTGTCAGGCTCTGTATTTAGATGACTTGTTCATAGGAAATGACAATTATATTCTTGCTCAGAGACAACTAAAGCAGTGAGAAATTTCATAAAGAGGCAGAGTGAATTAAAACTCATGCAGAGTTGAAATATGCGAGTTTGCTTCCAAAGATGTTATCTTACAGACAGAGTGGTATCTAACATTTTAACCTCTTGTTTTGAAGAGTGTGTTATAGAATGAGAAGATATAAAACCAAATTGCCTACATCTAAGTGTGATTCAATTGAGAATTAGAAAGTCTGTTATTTTTTTTTTCTTGTTGCACAGCAAATGAACATGTATTCAAGACAACAACCATCTACTATCTTTTTGTGGAGCAGATATCCAGGTGGGCCCATTGCTCTCAGTTGCTCAAGGCTGACATCAAATTGTCAGCCACACTTGAGCCAAGTGGGAGATCTTGCTTCTAGGAGAGCCCAAGTTCCTTGCTGGAAGTAGGCAGATCACCCAGTTCTTGGAACGAAGAGGTCACTACAAGTCTGAGTTGTCATTAGACCATCAATTCCATTCTTAATTCAAAACTGGCCCTTTGATCCCTTGTGTCTGACTCCAAAAAGCTCTTTGGCTTTGAGTGGCCTGACTCTGCTATTGAAGAAAATTTCCTTTTTTGAAAGAATAGTGTGATTATTTTAATCCTCCCTACACAATCTTACTTTAAATAAACTTCAAATCACCTATTAATGACATTAGATACATTTACACAATAGTTTTGCTAATAGTAGTAAAGTAATGTTAGAGTGGTATGTCTTAGGATCCCTTTTTTTTTGCAATGACCTTAAAAGGTCAGATTTGAATTATGTTACAAAATAGTTTTACAATTCTGTTTCTTAACAACTTGAGTTCATCTACCTTAGATATGTAGTAGAATGTCATGGAGAAAAGTAGAAAACAGGTGTTTTAAAACAGTCTTTATTTATTCTGTTAGTCACCAGAAATGAGTATATTCAATCACTTTAAACTAAAAAGAATTCCTTAAAATATTAAGTTCTATTGTACATAGACTATCTTTCTGTTTGCATATTTGAGTTAGTATTCTTTGGGTTGGGCCCTCTTCACTTAGACATTATGCATATTCCTGAGGCTTCATCTGTGTTCTGGACAAGATCCAGGAAAACAATGGGCAAATTCTTAATGAAAAATAAAGTTTATATGGGAAAATATTAGAAAAGGATGCTAATTGTCAAAAAGGGACAACACATCACCAAAGAGTCTTGAATTGCCTTACTTGATAAATTATACTTTGAAAAATTTTTAATGTAAGTCATGTAATTGGACTTTGTGAAATAACTCAATGTGTTTTGAGTGTTTAAAATATTGTGATAGAATATTTAATAAACTGAAAATTTATAATCAAAATGTATTAAATTTTAATTATCTGGCACATTGAGTTTTTGTAAAACACATATTTTTCTCAGAATATGAGCAATGAAATACATAAATTATTTTCTTTAATTTAGATGTGCAACAATCCAGTTATTCAGTAATTTTACTAAGAGCAGTTTTACTAACAGAGGAATTTTGTTCAGTCTCACACTTAGTGCATGTCAGAATTAAGATTCATGTCTAAGTGTGTCAGAATCTGAGCCATTTGTGATTGTTCTAGAAGCTTGCTGAATTGTATATTTCAAAATAACAACTAAAAAATGTAGGATAAAGCCATTTGTCTCTATTCTCTAATTTTAATTTCAAATTTTTATATGGTTGATATATATAGGTTTCTCCTCATCACTAAAGACCTGTTCTCACTTTCCAGAATGTACTTACATACCACCATGTTGTATACAGTGAAGAAGCATTGTTTAACACAATTATTAAATTTCTGTGACCACAGAAGAACCCTTCTCCTAGTTTAACACCAGTTACTATGTGTGAGAAATGCTAGTAAAAAACAACAACAACAAAAATTTTAAAATCTTTTTTGTCAAATCACTTTAGCACTTTTGTGTTGTTCATATTAAATTTTGACAATGTTATAATATTTCAGAATGTGGCCTAATTTTTTTTTTAATTTTGAAGTTTATAAGTTTCCAAGTTCAGTTGCCTAATCCAAATCTTCTAAAAATGTTAAGCATGTTTGTTTTAGATGGACCGAGTTTATTTCACTCTGTGGTTTGGAATATGAAATGCTATCTTTGGGTTATATGTTTAATAGCCATCTGTAAATTGAAGCTATTTTTTGGAAAGTTTGCAGAAGTGTTAAACTTAAATATTTCATAAAGCACCATGAGAATTTAAATATCCATTAAGTAGGCAACAGGCATGCATTTCATTCATAATACAGCAGTCCCCTACTGCTCTTATACTCGGGCATGTGTTCTTAATTGCCTTAGAGGAGTACATGTCAGAATTTGGATTATTTTATTCAGACTTAGCTTCCAGTAAAATTTTGTATTATTCATAATATCATTTTTTTGAAAAGGAGTTCACGTATTTCCAATATTATTAAAATATCAGCAGCATCCCTATGCTATGTTAGACAAATGGATATTCTATTTTAGTCATAAATGTTAATGAAATGATTGAGAATCAAGACTGAGGGGTTGGTTAAATCCCAAATATGATTTGGAGAAATGCAAATAGGACCCGTATAATTCGTCCCAAGATTCCATTATGTGCCATGTGTACTGGGCGATATATTTCACCCAACATAGGTTAAATGAAGCTATAACTGTAAATGTCAATAATTCTAGATTCTTTGATAAAATCCCTTTCTGGAAAGATTTTTTGAGGAATTCTGGACCATTTGTTTACAAAACAAATCAACATTGCTTAATAAGAAACAGGATATCTAAACTACTATAAAAAAGGCCTGATTTGATTTGTTTTTCAAAGCTTTATCATAGGGTTAATAGAAATGTTGTCATTCTTTATGAAAATAAAACTTTGCCAGTTATTTATTACTATTTTAGTTCATACTATTTTGAAGTTTTGCTTGGAGTAGGTATATGCATGAAGGTACTGGACCCATGAAACAGAATGACTGTAATTTCTAACTTAAGTTTCTAAGTAATGTTCTTAGAAGATTTGAATTAGCTATCAAAAACATGTCTTGGTGTCCACATCCAGCTGCTACAGGGAAGGTCACCCAAGCCTGACAAGTGGGAGGTCCTCGCGCTGGGCAGCGGCGGTGGCGCGGCCGAGCAGGTCAGCGGAGACTGTGACGATGAAGACGGCTGCGAGGGATCGGGCAGCGGGGAGGCCAAGCGGACCGTGAAAATCACACACTGTGAGTGGCTGATTTTAATACCATTTGAGAGAATCCGTTTTGCAATGTAGTTCAGCATAATTATTAAGATAAATGAAAAAGAAATGCTAATGCATAGAGAAGCAAACAAGAGAAATTGGAAATGACATTGTAGTTATTTAGGGCTTGCATTCTGAAGAGTTTTAATTTTTAACTACTACCGACAGGGGAAAAATAGTTACTTTCTTGTGAGAAACGAGTAAAATACAAATATCACCAGTTCTGAGAATTACGAACGTTTATCGCTGGCCTAACTCACAGGATATAATGGATATTAGATGTATGCATCGATAAGTAATGGGAAAACCAAGATAAATAAGTACAACTAGCTAATCAGATCGTGCAACTTTAAAGTACTGTGTCACTATGTAGAACTGTTCACTTTGCTGGCTGTGCACTGTAGTCAGACTGCAAAGAAATAGATAAATATGCAGGTAATTGTGTGAAAACTACTTGGTTTTAATTTCATGAATTTGCACGTTTCAAAAGTCCCATCCAACAATTTAAGTGTAATGGATTTGAAACTATTTTGAGCATTCCTGATATTTTGGTAACTTGCATACAAGAAAAAAGAAAAGAAAAAGAATCAAATGAATTTCCTTTCCGGTCTTTGCACACGAGATGGAAAAAACAAACTCTACCTCTTCCTTAGTTTTGTATGTGTGCTTTTGTGTGCATGTAAGACAAAGCAATTGACTGAGACTGCAATCTCGGAGTTAATGTACCTAGAGAACCTGGCTGTCAACTGTTCTCTTAGCTCAGATTCTGTCAAAGGGTAAAACCAGGGTAATCAGGACATATATACAACCTCACTTGGAGGGTGGCCTGGTGCTTCAGACCTGTTAGCTATGCTTTCTGGTGGAATAAAAATTCATTTACGTTTTCATTTCTTTGTAATGAGTTTGACACACTAGAAATGCTTCAAGCGTCAATTTTTCATTCGTCCAAAGACTTACTTTCCTAAACTGAATATATTGGTTAAAGGGATGGAAGCCAATAGAGGTGCAATGATGTTTGTCTCTAATCCCAGCTACTAAGAAGGCTGAGGCAGGAGGATTGCATGTCTGATCCCTGCTCAAACAACTAAGTGAGAGTCTGTTGCAAAATAAGTTTTAGGAAAGGTTTGGATGTATAGTTCAATGATAGAAGTGCACCAAGTTCAATTTCCACTACTACTGTGAAAATACATAAATAGAATGAATAAGAGACAGTTAAAAGAAATACATTTCCAGTTAGATAAAATAATGAATTTTATTTAACAAAGAGAATAAATGGACAGGAGTTAGCATACTTCAGCAATAGTTGCGAAAGGGCTACAAAATACCTTCTACAAATTAAATACCTCCTATTCTTACAGATGGGGTTAAGGATATATTTTCTTGTATATTTATGTCATTTACCAGATTGTTCTTCTCTTTTCTTTCTTTTGAATAATTAGGCAAAAAATAGTAGAAGAAATTTAAAATAAAAGGTTTTCATTAGGACACAAGGACTCTGACTGAGTTAAATGTCTTCTTACTGTCCTGAAGAATTATGACACTGGGGCCAGGGTTTTAGCTCAGGGGTTCCGATGTCTGCCTTGCAAACTCAAAGGCCTGGGTTCAATCCCCAGTAACCACATACAGCAGTGCTGGTCATGGTGACTCACACCCACCAGAAATCAGTACTGCATACCACAGTGCTGGGCGTGGTGGCACATCCCTATAATCCCAGCACTCAGAAGGCAGAGGCAGGAGGATTGCTGTGAGTTCAACATGCGTGGGCTACATAATAAGTTCTAGGTCAGCCTGAACTACAAAGCAAGACCCTGTCTCAAAAAAATTGTGACAGGGGCCGGGGAGTTAGCTCAATGGTTCCGGCGCCTATCTTGCAAGTGCAAGACCGGATTCAATTCCCTGGTAACCACATACCATACTGGGTGTGGAGACTCACACCCAGCAGCAGCCAGTACCTCATACCACAGTGCCAGGCATGGTAACTCATGCCTGTAATCCCAGCACTTGGGAGGCTGAGGCAGGAGGATTGCTGTGATGTGAGTTGGAGACTGAGCTCAGGGCCAGCCTGAACTACAAAGCGAGACCCTGTCTCAAAAAACCTAAAAAAAAAAAAAAAGTGACAAAATTATCTGTTACTATGATATTAAATTCAGTAATCTTTATTTTCATCATATCCAGATTACTAATATATACTATAATATCTTTATAATTTAAATGCTGGTAGGATTTTGAGGCACTAAAATTATTACAAAACTTTTTGCACAGATCAGATTTTATCTATAATGTACAAGTTTGTGTGTTGTGTGTGTATATGTGGTCTCAAATTGGCATCTTTATATGATTTTTCATTTTTCAAATGCTTATCACCTCAAGGACTTGTCATAGTCAACTTTCTCAGTTTGTCTCATGAAGGAACTAAAGGCAGTGAAAGATATTCAACTATAGTTTTCTCACAAAACTATACTTGTCAAGGTGGCAAGGATTATTTCTTTGCTTTTTACTTCAAAACCTTAGTTTCAATTACTGCTGAAATGGACAGGTATGGTACAAACAATCACCCTTCAGAACTGGGTAGATTAAGGTAGAGATGATTTTCAGCAACTCCAAGCAAACATGAAAAAAAGTCCACATCTTGCTCTAAGTGGGCTGCTTATTATGTTTCTAAGAGTTTATAGCTACTACCTTTCAATTTTTAATAAGTGGTTAGGAAACCATTGTGGATAGCATGGTGAAATAAAGAGGGATAAGGAAAGAATCAAAGTGCAGCTCACATTTCTATTTTTAAATTCACTATAATATTTTGCCTTTTTGACTAGTTTGATACATTGGTAGAGCAAATTGAACATAGTTTAGAATGCTCTTAATGACAAAAATATTACATTCTACAAAATTCACTAAGGTATAATTTATGTTAAGAGTTGGAACACACCATTATTTCCTCCTGACATTTATGTTTGTTATAAAATACGAGTATAAATAGAAACAGTTAACTTCTTACCCCTCAGATTAAAATTCTATAGATAGGGCCAGGGAGTTAGCTCAGTGGTTCCAGCGCCTGTCTTGCAAGCGCAAGGGCCCGGGTTCGATTCCCCGGTAACCACATAACAATACTGGGTGACCCACACCCAGCAGCAACCAGTACCACATACCACAGTGCCGGGTGTGGTGGCTCACGCCTGTAATCCCAGCACTCGGGAGGCAGAGGCAGGAGGATTGTGATGTGAGTTTGAGGCTGAGCTGAGGGCCAGCCTGAACCACAAAGCGAGACCCTGTCTCAAAAAACCTAAAAAAAAAAAATAAAATAAAAAAATTCTATAGATAGACAGATAGCTATATGAAGAATATTATTGTTATAGTCTGTAAATTTTATATCTCTGCTCCATTTGTACAAATGTATAATCATTTACATTTTCCTAGGTACATCTAAAACTGTTTTTTGTTTTAGTTTCTGTTCATATTTACTTCAGACAACACACGAGGGTAGACATTTCACTATGCCAAGTTTTACCATCAAACTATTTGTATTTCTTTAGCTTCTATTTTGTTTTTGTCTCTGATGCTGTCTGATTATTTAATATTTAAAATTTTTCAAACTATCCTTATTTATAATTTTAATTGTCACCTATTACTAAATGTCAACTAATGAGATAGTCATAGAGAAGCCATCTAAATTGTAATAGATTTCAGCCAGGAAACATATGTTTATGTTTCAGTAGGATGGCTTAAAAATCACAATATTAGGGAAATATTTTTTACATTCTTATTACGTTAAATTGGCCCTTTTCATAAAAATGGGTATTTTACCAATAACTGGGAACTTTTGCCCCCCCCCCATTTCCCTGCTTTCACAGTGGCTCATCACGTGATTAAAACACCAATGGGAAAAAAAGTCATTTCCCTGAATACATGGTGATAATCCAAGATCACTAACATCAGCACCTTTGCAGCAACATGATTACTCTATTGATCCATTTAAATCTTGACAGGCCCAAAGGTTGAACTCCAAACTAGGTTAAGAACAGACTCTAGGAAAGCTATGCCATGTATAGTTCTGAACAGCAGTAATAGCATTGCTTAAAAAAACATACTTTCTATTGCAATAGGTTTACTTAAAAATATATGAGCAAATTCATTTTGAGGAGAGGACTTGAGATAATAGTTTCAGGGAAAATGAATTTAATGGCAAAGTGATTTGGATACAAAGGGGACAATAAGTAGAATTATTTTGTCTTTAATATGTTGACACACAGTTACAGTGTATATTATTTATAATTAATTTCTGCAGTGTATCATTGCTTATAAAATATTGTGTAGTGTTTAGCCATTTCAAGAAGGCTAGTCCTTTATTCAAAAGCCTATAGAGAACGTCAAAGCCTACTCACTGTTGTGTGATATTTCACCCAGTCATGATGTCAGAATGTCCATGACAGAGTCATGACACGTATTTCTAGCATTGACTATTCAGGATTCCACTCTGAAGCATTCTGATCCTTGGACCCTGCCGGATGGCTAACCAGTCACCCATTTATCATGTCTCTTTGGATTACTGTTAGTTCTCATCTTACTTCATGGGATACCACTATTCTCCTTGTGTGTTGTTCATCATCTTGAATTCTAAATATTGGATGAACTCCCGATTCACTTTCGCATTTCTCATCACAACTCTCCTGTGTTCCATAGCCTTCTTAGGCATAATAACAACAATAATAAAGCATGCTGTCACAAATAACAATATCTAGTTCACTAAGTATTTCCCACAGAGGTGTATCAAGGCAGGCTTATAGAAACAAAAAGTATTTCACTAAGTAAAATTAATTTTAAAAGAGTAAGATAATAGCAGGGCAATATTAAGTTGCTAGATCTAGAAAGGACTTTTGGTTGATCTTTCATAGTATAAAATAAATAGAACTATTTTATACTGTGTTTTGGATTTCTCACTTAGTAACCTTGTATCAGCCTCTGAAATATTAATCTGCATCATGGCAGTAAGAATGACCTTGGAAGACAATATTGTACTCTGTGTGCACAGGAAAATCACAACAGTCCTTTGTCAGTCAGCTTTGCTTCAGAAATCTCAACTAGGCATGGAGGTAGCAAAGTTCAAAAGATGTGACTCTATTTTTTCTTTACAGAACTACTAAAACTATTTGTTCACTTTGAGGGAATTATTTCATATATTCCATTGTGTGGTTGATGGGTTTTCCTTTCTAATAAAATTAGTATCAGATAATGCTTGTTAAGATTTGTATATCATTGAAAATAGTTCTAAGTATGCATATTGAGTGTGTGTACTTCTTAAAAAATAAAATTAACAACACACTTGATGAAAACAATATATATTAAACTTACTTTGTAAAATGCTAAATCTAAGGGTATTCATAGGTTATTTAAAAATAATATAAATATATACCTAAAGTTACTAGATATCTAATTGTATATTTTATCCATTTATTAAAATAAACTATCTTTATAGGATTGGATGGATTATCATTTGTTTAATAAATTGAATAAACATCAGATGTCATCCCAAATAAGAACTCTGTGCTATAAATTTTTTTGTCCCTAAGACTGAAGGCTCAGATAAAACCTTGAGTGATCAAAACATAGAAAAATTCACACTTTCTGATCTTACTCAAACTTTAAAATTGTAAATACTCTGAAATTACCAACTAGCTCATATTGGATGGAACTGATGAAATTATATGATGGAGAACTTAAATATGTGTCTAAGATACATTTTAGTCACATGTGATCACTATGAATTTGATTCTGATGATATATTTCCAGTTTGGTATACGTGTTAGTGAGACTCGTCCTGGCCTTTTGCTATTTTGTTGGTAAGACTATGTGAAATGAAATGTGGGGACCTAATGAATCACAGAAAAGCACCTTCCATCCTTTTCAAAAGTTAGATATTGTAGTCTTGGATTTAAATAACAGAAGTAGATTTTAACAAAAGAGTGGTCCTGCCAAAGCCCGAGAGGTGATTTTCTTTGCACTGGCTTAGTTGGATGTTAAATCACTGAGGTGAAAATAGAGGACCGTGGATTATGGAGCAAGGAAGACCCCTGGCTTTTGTCTCAGCGCAACCAGCTATTCTGTGATGTCTCAGAATTAAATCTGTGCCACAATCAAGGATTTCAAACAAAGAAGTCAGGGTCTTTTTGAATGCCATTATGGTAAATGTGATTCTGTGATTAACAGAAGAGCTAAATAATTAAAATTCAAGAAGATATCATCAGATAAACTTTATCATAGTTTTACTGCTGTCACATGACTGTCAACCAAACTAGAAAGAAGCCCACATTCCACATCAGTTTGTTGTAGGTGGACTATGCGGTCATTGGAATTTCAGTATTTTTCCTCAGAGGTAACTGATTTAATGTTTCATGTTGAGACAACTCAAGTACATCTTGGACTGTTCAATGGCTTCTTTACTTCAGTGTGAAAAGTGATTTTCATACTTATGATGAAAAAGTAAATATTTGAGAGTTATAACTAATTAAAAGAAATAAAGAAGGTATATTCTATTTCCAGAGCCTCTAAAATTTTCTTATGCATGAAAGTTATTGGGGTGTTTTATAAAAACATTAAAGCACAATGCAGAGGTTTCAGGCATATGTAGACATTTTCCCTATGCCACATGGTGCTGTTGACTGCTAACCAAGAATCGCACAGGAAAGAGCAAAACTGTACACCCTTGTTTATGACAGTTTTTTTCTGATAATTCTAAAATAAGTCTCTGTTAAAGCAATAGGAGACTTTTGAAATTCTCTCGTGTGTTAACACTGCAAAAAATCCTAGTAGTAAAGGTATTAGCAGTGATCACAACAGAATCAATACTAGTTAGCCTTTTATAAGTTTTTATATCCACTTAGTATCCATATGTTAGTGTTCACATCTAAACTCTAGGATAGCCACTTCCGGCTTTTATCAGGATCTGAAGCCCTCAGGTTACACTCGCTTCTTCCATTTTGAAACATTGCCTTGGGTACTTCAGTAGAAATGTTCTCCACTGACCATGTCTTTTAGTTTATATTGAACACTGGAGAAATATTTTCCAGAATGCCCTAAATCATATTAAAAAGCCAAGAGGTAAATCACTCAGAGTGATCCATTTGTACTGAGGACAGGAGAGACTGTTCTAATGGACAAATCATTAAGTACTTCGTGGAGTGGACACAGGGAGAGCAATTTGGAAGAAAATATCCAGCTGCAGTTTTTATAAGAAAATTGCCTTTGAGAAAGTAAACTAATGATTTGGCTTCAGCAATTTATAATGAGAAAAGGCATCTTGGGAAGGACAAATATTGTGAACAAAGGACCAAAATTATTAAAATTATTTGAAAAAATATTATGACTGACAATGTGAAAAATAATATTGTTTTTGAATAGAAGAATGAAGAGAAGATTAAATTTGGCAAGCAAGGAGGAACTGTTAGAGTTTTGTTTCATTATATTGGCTAAGCAACAGTTATTTTTACTACATAGAAATATAATGAAATAGTTGAATAAACATGTATGATCAAATTAAATATAGCTCGCACAACTCCCTTATCACTGTTTTGTGCAAATAATCTTTTGTGTCTAGATTGCTTTTCATTTTGACAATCTTAAGACCCAAATACTGACAATACTTCCAGATCATGAGGTGGAGGTTTAAGCACTTGATAAAGAGCATTACAAGATCTCCCATCTCATGCATTGTCCTGCTGAAATAAAATGTTGGATGAATTATGAAGAAAGGATATTTTTAAAATGCTCCCATGAACTAAGAAGGCAAAGAATTATTTGATAATTAGGTGAATTCATAATATTACATAAAGAGGAGATGGAAATGGAGGCACAATCTGATGGGAGAGGTAGACGTAGAACCACAAGTGGAGCTGGATATAGGAAACAGAGTTCCACACCTACATAGTCTAAGAAAAGTAATAAAAAGAACTTGTAGCTTACACTTCTGCTTAACCTAAGAAACATAATATTTTAATTCACCTGTACCCTTCACTGAATATGCCCAGATTCAAAGTTTACCATGATGATAAATTTTGTAAATATAATCATTGTAAACACAAATCTGTATATCCATAAATGACACATCACAAGATTTTCCTTCGTTTTGAACTTCCTGTAAACCATAGCACACAGCCTGTGTGGTTCACTTGTGCACTCTTTTTCCAAACAATATGTTGAGGTTTTCCAGACTAACAGATATAGTTATCATGATTGTTTTTCAAACAAATTAGAACAGTCTAATTTATGACCCTGTATGTTCATTCACTGCTAACGAACATAAACATTGATATCAGTGTCTGAATATTGTGAACGTCTTGAACATGTGCACGTGAATACGCTCCTGCCCTCTACCTTAGAAGTAGGGGGGCAGGGTAACAAAGCAAACAGGCTCATGTTCATCTTTCCTGAGACAGTCAAATTGGTTTATAAAGTAATGGCGCCAAGTTATATTCTCATCAGAAGTAGCTAAGAGGTCTTGTTATTCTCCATTTTCGCAAACATTTTTAAATTGTCCTTATTTTTATGTAGTCATCCATATGATACAACTGAAGCAATGTTTTACTCTCTGTTGATTTCCCTGAGAATTAATTGAAATATATTTTTCATAAGTGAATCAAAAACACTTTCTCAGCTGAAGTTTCTTTCTCATCACTAAGGCCTTTCTTTCCTCACCTCAGGCAGCCTTCCTTGGTAGAAGCCTTATCCTTTTGTTTCTCAAAAATTTGTGGGTCAGAAATTTGACCTTGGCTGTGGTGATGCTCACAGGTGGAGGTCATCTCAGAGGTGTGACACAGTGGGATCCCGTTTCCCTGCAAGTCTTGCCCTTGGAGGTTACCAGTGGTGCTCGTGGGGCCTCTGAGTTAGTTCATGTAGGAGCAACTTGATATGGATGTGAAGCTAATCTCTGTCCTGTCATGTGGCCTCTCCTTGTGTAACAAGAGGGTGGGAGTCTTTGTGATCTCCTGGGCTGTGAAGCCTTTGTCAGGGGAGGGCCAATGTGAGAATCATGGCCATGAACTTCAAGACCTCGAGCCAGATAAACATCTTTTCTATAAGTTCCCTAACTTTGGATATGTGGATATTGTAACAGAGGAAAGATTAATAAACTTACCTCTTTTGGTAATGTCCTACAGTGTCTAAAGGAAAGCAGGACAGATTCTTGAAGTTTTCTTTTTATTCGAGGACAATACAATACTATTAATTGATTCCATCCTTGTCTTTCTTGGAAAGTGGCCAATCCTTTTATCTATGTTTAAATGCACATTCAACTCACATAGAACTTAGTTTTGAATAGATTTTAATTCTTATTCTTACACAAGTTGAGACTGTTTTACAGTATATGACCCTGTAAGACTGTGCTGTCTTGTGTAACAGATGGATCCGATTCAGCTTATGCATCTCCACTCACAGAATTAGCATCAATCGTGTCTACATTACTTATGACTTGTTTTTATTGCAAAACAGATCTGATGACTGCAATATGGACACTATAGATGTTTCTTACAGAAGATAAGAGAAATAACTAGTCCATAGGTATTCATTTCAGGATAGGAATGCTACTACTAAAAGTACCAAGGTGTGTTGAAATTACTAAAATCAGTTAAGCATTTTTACATTTATCATTGATATCCTCCTCTCCATTTTCATGGTTATATTAGATATAGATAGATAGATAGATAGATAGACAGACAGACAGACAGTCAAGCAGACGGGGTGGTGACACAACCTTATAATCCCAGCTACATGGAAAGGTACAGAAGGATTACATTTGTCACCAGCCTCTGAAATGCAGTAAGAGCTTATTTAAAATAAGTATAATAATAAAAAGAAAAGGATCTGAGAATGTAACTCAGTGATGGCGCATATATGGGTGCAGTCTTGAGTGCCACTGGTCAGTTCATCTGTCAGTCACTCAGAGAGAAACCGGCCATGGTGGTGCATGCCTATCATCTCAGCAGCCTGTAAGGCTGAGGTAAGAGGATTACAAGTTCATTATTAGCCTGGAAAAAATTTAAAACTACTGAGATGTTATTCATTGTGAAGTTCCCACATTCAATCCTTAGTATGAAGAAAAAATGGCAATTCATTTTTTGATATGACCCATCCCTCACCCTTATGTTTGTCCATATCTTCTTTCCTGGATCTCTGTTGTAATTACCTCACTAGTTCTGAATTCCACATACATTATTTTTATTTGATATTAGACAACAGTGCTTTAAAATTTAAATGCTTCCACTTACTTTTTTGTTTTGTTTTGTTTTGTTTTTGTATTTTTTGAGACAGAGTTTCTCTTTATTGTTCAGGTTGGCCCTGGGCTCATTATGTACTCTAGGTGAGCCTAGAACTCAGAAATCCTCCTGTCTCTGCCTCCCAAATGCTGGTATGACTGGCATGAGCCCCCACACCCGGCTCTGTAGTATAGGGTGCTGATTGCTGGTGGGTGTGAGTCGCCATACATAGCATTGTTGTATGTGGTTACAGGGATCAAACTCAGGACCTTACAATTACAAGGCAGCTGCCAGAACCACTGAACTAAATCCCCAGCCCTTCCATTTATGTTTTAGCTAAGACATTGTCACAAGTGATATATAAATATATCACAAAATAATATCTATCACTCCTATCAATATTTATCACTCCCTAACTGAATAAATACAAACAATCCTACAAATGAATTTTTCTGTGCATATGGAGTTAAAAAATCTGTGTTCAAGGACACTATACCAATTTATATTTGCACCAGCAGTAAAGAAAGACTATTTTTGAAATTTTACCACAATTGATGACTTTTAAATTTTTGCCAATCTCTATCCAAATAAAAGTTAAAAGCTTTATGTGTATTGAGGCAGAATTATATGGGCAATAAAGACATTTTTGACTGTTACAATAGGATTAGAAATTAAATTTGATTTCATTAAATCAAATGCAGGAGAGTTTTAAGCCTTGCAGGCACCATGGGGAACAATACTGAGTGGCATTAGTAATAAGGTTGATCACCATGACCAAGGCATCCTTTCCATTTACTACTTGGTGTCCATGGAGATTAGGTTCCTTCCCTAATGTAGAAGCTGGGAGATGAAGTACTCTCTGCATCCTTCCATCTGGAGATGGCTCTGAGATCCTTCAAAAAGAAAGTTATGGAGAAGGGATGTAGCTCAGTGGCACAGCACCTGTCTGGCAAGCACTGAGGTCCTCAGTTCGATCCCTGGTACAAAAAAAATGTTAAAAAATAGTTGTGGATTATAAAACAGGCAAGAAGTTGGTAGATTTAGAAGGGTCAGAGTAAATTTTTACAATACCAACTTCTCTAAAGTATATGCTACAAGATAAAGGAGTTCAGAGATTTACAGTTAGGAAGAAGTGAATGTGTTTATAGGTTAGTCAAACTGAAGGGAACTTTACAGCTGTCTGTAAACTTGAGCATCGCTTTTTGTTTATTCAGCTCTTCTGTTCATGCCATCATGTGAATTGGCTTTTCTACCTGCTTTATGACTTGATACTAGATTTCTCTTAAGTATCTCATTATATGTGTAGCAGATGTTATTTTTTCAGTATATGAGTTCAAATTTATGACATGTCTCCTAAACATGAATGTGTTACCTTTATAACTTTAAGGTACTATAAATCTAGAAGGAAACCTTATCAAATGGGTACATGTTGAACTATGAAAGCATAGCATGTGGAAAAACATGTATCACAGAAGAGCAATGAATAATTGAGGATAATCAATTCTCCAGAAATTATCCTAAGAACAATACTGAAAGCTGCACCTAAACGAAGTGTTCAGAAGGGATTACAGATACATAGAAAGTGGGATAAAATTCACTCCAGAGCCTTTACAAATGTACAAATGTGTCCAAATTATTGTGGTGTCCAGGAAACACAATGAGCACGTTCTTGCTGGGCACACCCCATGAGGAGAAATGAGAAAGGAGGCTAGAGGAGCAGCCAGAGATCTTTGCACTATAGAAGGATACATATAATTGTCCAGTGTGGTAGTTTGGGCCCGATTTTATAGGGAAAAATAAAGCATCAACTTACTCAATTGCAAAGGACTCCAAAGGGAAATCTGTTTATTTAAGATACAAGGTACAAACAAGACAAGGTTGAGAGATAGTTAGTCAACAATTAGCTCCAAATCCAAATGACCAGTCTAAAATGAAACTAAAAAACTTTCTTTCTGAAGCAAATTTTAATTCCCCTTCTTTAGTTCAAGTGTGACTCCTTACCATCCTCCAAAGCCTGCGACAGGCGGTTACACTCTCGTCATCTGCTTCCTTGGCTCTTCATTCTGCATCAAGTGCACTGCCTGTACCCTTGCAGGTATTCTCCTCCCTCAGTATTTCTGTCTCTCTTCTGTGCCCTCCCTCTGCTGCATTCTGAGTGTAATTTCTCAACTTCTCTTGCCTCAACTGTCCGCATCGCTCGCTCCTGCTCTCTCGCATCCTCTCCTGTTAAGATAATACTTTTAAACTGATGACCTGGTTCTTTGTTGAGATATGAGACCAACATTATCAGCCAAAAAACTGAGCCCTTGGGAAGAAAAAGCTAATTCAATATCAAGCGTTTGATACTGAGCAGTTCAACAGTAGCGTTAAGTTTTTCATCATTTCAGACAGCCTATTTCAGTTCTTCTGAAGATATGGAGATGCTCTTGACCAAATGTTAAGTTTTCTCAGTGACAAATGATGGCACTAAATTGTTCTATCTTTGGTAAGAAACATACTTTGCAAATAAAAAGGTTTCTAGAGTTCTTGTGCTTGTCCTTTACTGATATGTTGCACTGCCAAGCCTACCCTACATGAATTTCTCACGATTATGCAAACAACTGTTCCAAAGTTCTTCAACAAGCTTCCCAAATTGCAGAGATCTAGACATTATATTTCAATGGTTCTTTAGGTAGCTAATATATAATTTTTTTTTTCTCCTGAAATGGTCCTAGAAGGAGATAAAATGAAAGGGGAAAGATCTATATTACTTCTGGAATGGAAGTCACCGCAGGTTACACACAATTTTATCTCTTAGATTGCATATAATTTTTGCTCCTCAAAAGTCACTGTGCCAGCAAACTTTGTCTCCGCTGGTCACCTTAGTACTACCCAGGTGGTATTTCTGCCATGTCTGAGCAACATTCAGGAAGAGCCACACTCCCACTGTCCAACTTCAGAGCTCCCTTTTTCTCTAATCCCCTACAATCTGGCTGACCAATTTCTTCCCCTTCTTCAACCCAAAAAATGAGGAAATCTTTGTGTACCTACTGAATCCATGTTCCTCAACATTGTTTTTAAAATTCCATTTACTTTTAAATGTGCTTATACAAGTTCTTGTATTAAACTGTCTCTCAAATTATTTCTGTTTTTGCTTTTGGTCTGGGCTCTATCTGATACAGCTGGTGTGGTAAACATATTTATTACTTTAAAACCAACAATATCTTCTGCTGTCTTTCAGAAGAATCACACTATTGTAATTTGTTGTGGGATTTTATTTTATTGTGACTATAAGATCTATTTTAGCATATCCTTCTAAATTCCAGAGGAAAATCATCACATAGAAAATTGGGTGAAATAATTCATTCATGTTTCGAGATACTGAACAGAAAGTAGGTGAAATGGCTCTCTTCTGTGTATAAACTGTCCTCCCGGAACAGCCCTGGAATGACTGAGTCATTGATTTAATTTGATCCTTTGCCAAGTTCTGTCCATGAGGCTAGTATGTAAAATTATATCTCTGAGGACTGGCTCCTGGGACTATTAAGATTTTCATGAAGCCAGCTGTATAGTACTTGGAAAGAGGTAGGGCAATTAATTCACAAATAAGTGCAGTATATAAAAAGCACAGAGGATTAAAATGGAAGATATGAAATACTACTTGTTCTAGAAAATAAATTTCAAGTCTATAAACTATTTCTTCCTTAATATTAATTCTGGGTCCTCCAAGACTGGGGACATTTGAATTATCTCTGTGAATTGCTAGTCAAGTTCTTCTCCAACCTCCTATTTTTCTAAGGTATAATTTTTTCTCACTTCCAGCACTAAAACCTTTAATTAGTTGCTTTGGTTCACTAAATAATATAATTTATGCATGAGATATAATAATTAGAATAGGTTGTAAGATCTTTGAGGGCAAGCCAGGCAGTGTCTTTTTTATCTATGTAGACATAAAGGAAATTGTTTCTGATCAGAGGATATATAACCTGCTTAGGAATTATCCCTGTGCTCATTAAAATACAGGCTGTAGAATTCTATCCCAAAATATTGGAACAATATTTCTAGTAGAAGAGTTCAGAAACTCATATTTAACAAGCCTAATAACTAATCATTATTTGCAATAAAGCTTGAGAACAACTGCCTTACAGTCTTTCCTGCAATGCCTCCAAACACCAAATAACTAATCAGTATGCTTTGAAATGTATCAATGGGTATGAATATAATTTATGTGACTGTAAGACACATATTAATTAAATTGAAAAACAGATTTTTAGCGCATTACAAATTGTGGCATTAATTTTAGTCAAGAACA